>JAQQSW010019297.1:0-11075 GCA_028646575.1 Pseudocheirus occidentalis | reverse complement strand
AGAAAAGGCTTCCCCTTGGACTAAACTGAGGTTTGTTGGAAATCAAGGGGTGGAAGGATTTGTGTGGTTGTCTAAGAACTTTATTTGGAAACTAAAGTTAATGGTTACCCCAGGAGTGGAAGATCAGTATATTGTGGATTGTTGATTGAATCAACTCCCTCTAGGGAAACTAGGTCATTCCTTTGTTATTTGATTGATTGAATCTTTAAGTGTTAAGCTAGTTTCCCCCTTAGGGGAACCAGGTGATTTTTCTTTTGTTCCTTGTTCTAAATATTGTGTCTTTCTGAAATAAGATATAACATAGAGACTTTCCTTGTTCTGAAGATTGTATATAATATTGTGAACTGTTGAAACTGTGAACATTGTACTAAATAAAGATTCGTAATGGAATAAACAGAGTGTTCACTAATACTGTGTAATCTGAATCTTAAAAGCTCCTCACAGTAGCATTCTCTCAGAAATCTACTGCTGATTGGCTTTACAGAAGAACATTATCGTGCTAAGTCAATGAGAAGCACACAGTGAAATGGATACAGATTACTGGGTTAGAGATACAAGTGAAAATTCCAGGGTGCAACAGTAAAATCTGAGTGACTCAAATCCACTCCTTCCCATTGCTTATAAAACTCAAAGTATTTGCTCAAGCACCTAATATGTCTTTGTCTTACACTGAATCAGGAATGAGATTATTCTCCAGTGGAGATGAAGGGGATCGAGATGATTGTATTTTTAGAGATACATATGACTGTGCTTACTATGTTTTAATCTAATCCATCTAAACTGTTAAAAAGAATAATACTTTCCCTAGAGGTTCAGTATGAGCTGAATGATTTGGTTAGTCAGCGCATAAATACTTGCATATATAGCTTTAAAATCTATGTTAACTCAATAGAGATGATGGAGTCAGTAGGCAAGTTATTACTAGCTGTTGAAATAATAGTGATTTCGCTTAATAGGCTAATACCAACACCTCTCCTCCAACTCTTATTCCATTTTGCATTAATTACAAATCTTTATTGTTATTCATTAAACCAGATTTGCCTAAAATCTCCATTAGTCAATGTTTTGTTAATAATCTATCAGAGTTATTTTACTTAGGCACACTTTATATAATATGATGATTTCGTCTAGTTAGAACACTTTAAAGCCTCCTAAATGAGATGTGGAAGCACTCAAAAGTTTGGTCTAGCAATTTACATGGAATAAACTAAGGGTATGATAAAGACTTACTGTTTTTCAGACTAGGCCATGATATATCCTTGGTTGGATAATTTATAGCATTGATTCATTTGTATAAATGCCTTCTTACTATTCCTCATCGGTGGCACTCAATTTCCCATCTTCTTGCCTATGCACTGCCTATCTGCTGTTTCTAAAATACACTTCTTTCTCACTTTCAACTTAGAAATGTTAGTTTACTTGAAGACTCAGTTCAAATTCCAGTTTTTTTCATGAAGTTTTTCTGGATTCTGATGCCTTCCTCTCCCCTTTCCTTTTGTAGTTATTTTGTACGTACAAAACATAGACATAGTATATGTACATGTGATCTTTCCAGATAGAAGCGTAAGTCCCTTGAGGGAAAGGACTACTTCACTTTTACCCCCAATGCCCCACACAATGTCTAGCAAATAATAGATGATTAATAAATTCTTGGTGATTGATTTATTGATTGCTAGACACTGGAATGCTGGGCACCAAATTGAACAAGAGGAAGAAAAGAATATAGATTATTTTTTGAACATCCTATAGAACTTTCAGTAACTTCAGATTTTTTTTCAAAATAAAAATCCATCTTTTTAGTATCAATGTGTTGTTGAGGCTAGAAAGCTGCAAATAATACATTCTCAAAGAAATCAAAAGGCAGTGTGACATTGTAGGGTTAGAGTCAGGAAGACCTGAGTTCAAATCCAGTCCCAAACACTAGCCATGTAAGTGGGCAAATCACTTAAACAGCTGTCTATTTCAGGTTTCTCATCTGTATAATGGGGATAATAATGCCTAACTCACATGGCTGTTGTGAGGATAAAATGAAATAATACTCATAAAGCTCTTCACAACCTTTAGAGGGCTAACATTATTTTTTGTTATTGTATATTCCAATTGCCTCGTTTTAATATGAGAAAACTGAAGGTCTAAAAGGGTGTGAGTTGCCTAAATGTACGTTGACAGTAAATAGTAAATGTAGGATTTGAACCCATAATACATATATGTCAAAGGCAAATCTCTTGACTTTGTCTAACACTTAAACATATTTAGAGATATATTGCAGAAGTGGTCAAATGACTCACTGACTAGAGCTTTGGACCTGGAGTCAGGAAGACCTGAGTTCAAATTCAGCCTCAGATACTTACTAGATATATGAATCTGGGCAAATTACATAATCCTGTTTACCTGGTTTCTTCATCTGTAAAATGAACTGGAGAAGGAAGTGGCAAACCACTCCAGTATCTCTGCCAAGAAAGCCCCATATAGGGTCATAAAGAGTTGGACATAGCGGAATGACAAGAGATGTACTGTAATTCAACCTTTTGTCTGCCTTAGATGAGGTCTGCCTATAATTCACATGATGAATAACACAAATGAATCAGATTTTATTTTTTTGGAGGCAATCAGGCTTAAGTTATTTGCCTAGGGTTATATGTCTAGTAAGTGTCTGAGGCCATATTTGAATTGAAGTCCTTTTGACTCCAAGGCCTGTGCACTAACCACTGTGCCACTTAGTTGCCGCATTGAATCAGATTTTTGATGTAGACAATATGGCATAGTAGATAGAGAATGAATGAGCCTTGAAGTCAGGTGACTTGGATGTAAGTTCTTCCTCTGGCTATGTGATGTTAGGCAGATGCCATCGGGTGCTCCAGACAACTCTTAAGTCAGTAAGTTGCAGAGAAGGTGCCAACTTGTTTTAGTGGAAGAAGTTATTTCCTCTGAGAGTTTCCTATATTAATGCAATTATAGGTCCAGTCTCTCTCCTTTCTTAGAGATCTAAACTTTGTGTTTTCCTTTCAATAATGATCTAAAGAACATTCTTAAACAAGTGGTGTTTACTTCTTGTAGAGCTACGGAGACAATGATTTTGTTGAAATTGCTTTATTTTTAAATTCATAAATATTTGTTACTGACAAAAGTGGAAAAATCCTTAAGACTCTAAATCTTACTAAACTGATATTTGTTTACAGTACATACAGAATGTGCTTTTACAGGTAAGTAGAACAATGAGAATTATACAGAGGAAACAGTAAGTGTACTGCTCATCTTGAAGCTTAATGATTAATCAAGAATCTGTGCCAAGTTACAGATATAAAGGTAATTTTTCATTTGTACCACCATATTATTAACATGAAATCCATAAATTGGGCTAATGCATAAAAATGTTCATTAATCCATTTTAGGAAATAGTGTACCCAAATTAAAATGTTAAAGTAAGAATTGCTTTTATTAGAGAATTTCTTACTACAAAATGTCTAGTTTAGTTATAGAACTAAGGGTGTATCCACCATTAATGAAGGACATGAATGGGACATCCCCATGGGATGGCCCTTTGCAAGAGGAAATGGAATTGAAGAAGGGAGGAATGACACAATTGAGAAGTGACAATTTCTCCTTATAAATGTTGACATTAAGGAGACACACAATGTTATTTTTGTCACTAGTAGAGGAATGATGGTGAATGTGAAGATTTACATGATGGTATAGGTTATCTTGACTTTGATCCTGTCTTCTTGTCTCATCTCATACTCCTTTACTGTAGTGTCACCAGGAGGGATTAGAAAGGTACAAGGGCAGCAACAATTCCTTATTATACACAGAGGCTCAGCTGTGACTCCTTCTTCTCTTTCTCCAACTAGATCAGATTCAGTGTCCAGAGCTGTTTTCAAAGAGATGAATCTCAATGCTGTTTTTTGAAAAAAACATTTACAACACAAAAACTTGTTCTTTTCAGGAAGCTGCTCCTCAAGAGGATTTTGAAATACCTTAGAGCTACCCTTAAGCACAAGATTTGTGTCCTCATGGAAAGAACCACCTCACTCATTCCTCTCAATATTCCCTCCTCCTGCCAGCTGTCTCTCTGGTAAGATCTCTTTCTTCAAACAACCTGGGCCACATTGAAAAAGGAAACAGAAATTCCTCAGGGGCAGAAGCCCTGAATAGTTTGGGTATTTCTGATATAGGCAAGTTTCTATGAAAATCAACCTATTGAATGGTTAGATAGTTAAACATGCAGCTTCAAGATCTTGGCTGAGTGGGCCAAGAATATTGAGCCAGCCCTACACCAGGTATACCCTTGGTGGCTAAGAATTTCAGAATTACACATCAGACATAATGAGGCATGTACAGCTCAGAAAGGAGAAATCTGTACACCAGATGAGAGTCAGAAGAGTTGCAAGGGCAAAGCAAGATCAGGATGTAGATGAAAATCCAATGAGAGCCCAGAAAGACTTCTCTTATCTACTGATTTTCCTGCAGAACAATACTCTACTTATGAAAGTAGCATTTGTACATTGAAAAATACCTCATTAAAACATGAACTCCCTTGAAATACTTTCAGGACAAGTTTTCAGGTTTAATAGAAGATAAATAAATGATTTATTAATGTGGTCATGTGTATGTCAAAGGTAGACTCAGGTAATTTCTTGGGTTCAAAGTCTCACTTGTGCTTGATATAAATAATTATACAGTTGACTTGGAAAATAGAATGGGGAATTATCTCCTTGACTCTCATTTCTGGGAAATCAATGAAACTTTCAGTTTTTTTAGATAAAGGGTAAATACCTGCAAACAGAAGAGATCAAGTGAGATAATTCATGTAAATTGCTTTTGTTAACTATTAAGTACTACTTAAATATAAGGTATTATTATATTGTTATTAATAAGAGCAAAAGAGGGAGACAGCAAGTGTGATTGAGAGATCCCTGAGGAGCTAAGAGATGTGGCCAGAGCTGGGTATGACAGGAAAGAACCTGGAGCCTCAGGGACAGCATCCGTCCAAAGCAGGATCAGAGACAGGGCTGTGCTGACATCAATGACCCCTGGGTTCTAGCAGTCCCTCCCCTTCTCCAAAATGTAGCCAGAAAGAGGTTCTGGGCTCCATGCGACAAGTAGTGTCCATGGGGTATGGTGTTAGAGGAGCACAAAATGAATGAAAACTAGTGAGCAAATGAGATTCCTTTCTAGATTCCAATTCTATCATCTTCATCTAGATTTCTGCTTTATAGAACTAGAGGCAAGAGAAAGGCTAGGGAGAAGGGGCCAGCACTAGATGGGGGAATGGCAACAGTAGACAGTAAAGAATAGATGGAAAAACAAGCTTTTGGAGTGAGTAGAGGAGGGAAGAGAGCTGGACAGGAGAAAAGGGAAAATAAAGGAATGGAATTAGGATGAGAGTAGAAGAGGAAGATAATTAGAAAGAATAAGAGATTGTAAGCTGGTACTTTGGAAGTTCATTCCATTATCTAACTGGCTAGTGAACACAGACAGAGGTCCATCAATGGAAATATTCATATGGTTAAGGACTTCTTGATAAAGCTTTTGGAACCTGTAAATTTGTAGGACCAGAAAACATGACAAAATTCAAGAGAACTTACTTTTAACAAGAGTCATTTATTCTTTTAAGATCCTAGGAGGAGAGAAGGAGGCAATGATAGAAGAATAAAAAGGAGATGCTTCAACTGCAGGCTCAAGTCCCTGCCAGTACCTAACACAGTGCCTTGCATCTAGTAAGTACATAATAAATATTTGTTAAGTCAAATTGGATCTCCATCAGAACAATTTAGGGAGGAATGGAGACCAAAACCAGTTAGATAATTTGTTTTTAAACATCCCTAAGAAAGAATGTCCTGCCAAAGATTATGGAAATTTACTAAGAGGATGTTCTACTGACTGACTTACTCAAGGAATGAGAAAAGTGAATTGGTGCATTAGTTGTTGGTTATGAATGATTGTGGAAGTTCATATTTAGAAGACAGAGGGGAGCACTTGGCAGGGAAGAAGCCCTGCCTGTCTCTTTTCACTGATAAGTGGCTAAAGTTGGTTTGATTTGCTGGTATTGTGCTACAGGACTGTAACTAGCTTCTGACAGTGGTGCCCTCACTTCTAGTGTGGTCAACTGAATATTTCATGATCCTGTAATAGGTTTATTTGGTTTCACTGAGCCCAATTCTCCCACTGATGTCTTAGAGAACAAATTCAGATAAACCTGTGGGGACCAGCCCTCAGAAGGTTTACGTGTTTGGTGGGGAAGAGGTCAGAAAGAAAATCTGTCCTTGTCTTAGCTCTTTGAAGTCATGTCACTCCTCATGTAGGGAAGCTAAGGAGCAAGTGCCCCATACCAATTATTTGAGGAGTTTTTGTCCACATTGGAATGAGACTGGCCTGAGCAGTGAATCAGGAAGGTCAGAGGGGGGAGCTCATAGAATCATAGATTTAGAATTGGAAGGGACCTCAGAGGTCATGTACTAAAACCCTCTCATTTGACAGAAGAGGAAACTGAGGCCAAGAGCAGGCAGTGTGGTTCTATAGTGCAGTGAAATTGGAGTCATTAGAAGATAGGAGTTCAAACCCCAGCTCTGCCACATAGGTGTGACCTTGGTTAAGTCACTTATTGTTTTAGTGCTCAGTTTCCTTATCTGTAAAAAAGTGAGGAAGTTGAGTTCAATAGCCTTAAAGGTTGCTTCCTAATCTAAGTCGTGGTTTGGGATCCAAATGATCTGTCTGAGGTCACATTGGTAGTAAGTAAGAGATGCAAGATTTGGAACCAGAACCAACATTTTTTTCCCCACTATACCCTACTGTTATTGATGGTAGTTTTCCCCAAAGTTCAGACAAAAATGAGAGCTTTGGAATTCTTCAAATAAGTTGACTAAGCCGATTAATTTCAGTGTAATCTCTGAACTAGTTTGATGGAAAATTTACGAGGCTCCCATGGAAAAATTCTCTGGCCTCTGAAGGCACCACATCAATGTGGGAGATATTTTACCTCCATAACGAGGAAAAGATAACCTATTTAAAGATCATTTCATTTGGAACCATTTTTTTTGATGGAGATAATAGGATGGTTGCCTCTATAGCATTATGTCCTTACACTGCATTCCAACAGGTTGGTAGAAATGCTAGAGTGGCTGGAACAGTGGGAAGAATTAGGGCCACTAACTGAGAGTTTTCATTCCAGATACTCTTTTCTTAAGACCCTGGATAGGAAGCTAATAGAACTGCAGTGGCATCATGGCCCTAAGCATGAGGGAGATGTCTTTCCCTACTAAAGTGAAAATAGTCAGAAAACTCATTTTAGTAGTCGGCCTCAGGCTAGTTAATTGCCTGTGCTCTCCAGAGGATGAAACCACACAGTAGAATATGTGTGAGAGTATATACTTAGTTTCTCTGGCTGGGTCATGGCATGGCAGCTGATGGGCCATCAGAAAATCGGGGCTAAAATCTAAGTACTTGACTTGAATAGAAGTGTTGGCCCTGTGATCAGTTTGTGTAGCTGGATATCTGTCCAGCTGTGGGTCTTCCCCTTACCCCTCCTCCCACACTTCCCTCCACCCCTTCCGCCCCAATACCTCTCAACTCCCTGACCTAGGAAGTAGGAAAAAGTAGCCTAGAATTACCAGGTTGGTAAAGGGGCCTGAAGTAAAACATAAAGGAAAGTAAAATTCCATTGTTAGATTAAAAAAAGTCCTTTTGTCTCTTTAATCCAGACCAGAGATAAGGTCTAGAAGCTGTCAGTATGTGAATTGAGCGATTAGGTTTGTAGCTGACAGAACAGAGAAGGGAAGGCAAGCAGGGAAAAGGAGTTCTGAAAAGAACAAAAATGTGGAGAATACTGGGGGACTGGTCTCTGGCCAAAAGAGAAGAACGGGGCTTACAAGGGTAAGGCGGAAGGGCAGGTTGCTTTATGGGAGGGGCAGTGTTGTCGTGTAAAGATAATTTTCTGGTTGGGGCCTGAGTTGCCCTCTCAGAGGGCTAAAACATAGACTGAATTTGAAACAGTCCAGTCTGACATGAAAAGGGTTTAGAAAAGAGGGCCTTGAATGATGGGAATGGTAACTCCCCCTGCAGAACATGGCCATCACAGTGGGTCTCCCCAGAGCCTGACTGGCATGGATAGGAAGTCAGGCTGGGTTCTGGGGAGAGGAAATAGGCCTGTATGGAGAGCTGTAGTCTGGGTTTAGGGCTCTGATCTTAGGGTTCCTGGAGAAGATGCTGAGGCTATCTGGTTCTCTGGCATGAATTCTCTATATACCAAGGCCAAGGTTTCCTTCTTTATGGGGATTCACTTCATCACCACTTCAGGAAAACTCTTGAGCTCCTGATTTAGAGGACCAGGAGAATTAAGGTTCACAGAGAAAAGACCAGAAGGAAATGGGTACCCAGGGGGTGCAGAGTATGCTGGAGTAAGTGAGGTGAGGCTAGGTAAGTTTCCCTAACTCAGAGTTTTTGTTAAAGAGCACAAGAAATGATGGAATCCTGTCTGCTCTCAGGCTTATGTGAGAGTAAAGTCTGGGAGCACTCTGATGAAGGGCAAGGAAGTTATCTTTGTGCTTATGGACACAGCAGCTCCACTGCTCAGGTGAGCAGGCAGTTTTTAGGCACTAGAAGATTTCCATGATGTAGTTCTAGTTAAATGAATGAGACCACATTGCCAACCTGACCAGCCAACTGACCACATACCTTGGTCAGCCCAGCCTGGGAAGGGAGAGTATTAGTGAGGAGAGGGTCTCTAGTAGCTGAACCCCTATTGAGAAAGTTATGTGGGAACAAGTTGGTGTTTCTGGGGAGGCTCAGAACTATCTCCTTTCCTCACAAATTCTTGATTCCACTTGAAAAAGTGAGAGAAATACTTTTAGATGTGTAAGACAGAGTGAGTCAATGCCAGGAGGCTTGGGCTGTACTTCTAGGAGGGGGTATGGCTTTCTGTTGCAGAAACAGCTCAACTGGCCCCCATCCCTCCCTTGAACATTTTCTATAATTATCCACTTGTGGATAAGGGAGGAGAGGGTGGAATTACAAGAGCCAGAAGATTCTCTATCCTGCCCGGTCCCCAAGACCCTTTTAGGGAAGACAATCTCTCCTAGCTACCTCCACCCAGCCTATTCCTGGCTCTGACCCTGGTCACACAGTCACTTCAGTCTTGCTGGCTGTGTGGTAGTGGGTGTGTTGTCCAGGGATGTAGTGCAGCTGTTCAACTGTGTTGTGTCTCCGAGTTGCAAAGGCATGGCGCTTGGCTGCGGTCTGACTCTGACCTAGGGTGTTGTAGGAGTTATTGGAGGCACTAGGATGGGAGTGCATCTTGGTCATGTGGTAGCGGTCCAGCACAGGTGTAGACACAAATACATCCATGTTTGACATGGCACGAGACAGAGCCTGCTCTGGGAAGGCTGTCCTCTCTGGAGACAGCAGTGGGTCCTGGGAATGTAGGCGTTCAGCTGACAACAGCTGCTCATCAGACAGGATCCTGTCATAGGACATGCTGAACTCATCTGGCATCACTCTTTCTGGAGACAGAACTCTGTCTTGGGACATGGCTCGTATTGGGCGGCGAGGCCGCTCGCGTGGTGGGGGCTTCTGCTGTGACATCTGGATGACATTGAGAGGAAGTGTGCCCCGTGCAGCCAGATCAGGGAGGTGACGCCTTCTCATATAGTACTCATCAGCTTCCTTGTCAGCTGTAGGGAAGACACAAGTGGAATAAAGGGGGTGAGGCAGAGCATTGGATTGTCAAATCCATTCAGGGATAAGGGGTTAAGTAGAGAGTAAGCTCCACAACAGCACAATACCACTACAATCTTAATGCGTATAATAAAGTTATTGACTGCTAGAGCTAGAAGGAACTTTAGAACTTACTTAGTCTGATTTAGCTTAACTTTACAAAAGAAACTGAGGTCCAAAGAAATGAGGAGATTAGCTTAATGTTACATTGTCAACTAGTACCAGATTTCAGACTAAAATTGAAATCTCTAGATTCCCAAACTGATACAGTATCCTGGCCCTGAGATCCTCCTCCTACCACCACTGAATAGCAATCAAAACTTCCCAATAAGTACATGAAACTTGGCAGGCAGCTAAACTGTAGAACCCATCTTATAATGCTGAAATAAAATCAGACAACAGCCCAACACTTCCTCTTAACAGAGCCTATGTACGGGTCCCAACAAATACATTATTCATGTACATGCAATTTAAATACATTCAATGTGTACTTATTAAGTGCTACTGTGTGCCTAGTACGCAATCATCTATATCCCACTCTATAAATGCATACCTGAGCATACCCTAGCATTAAATTGAGTCCATGTGGTTAGGGGGTCATCTCAATCCTCTCAACACCAATTAAAAAACAAAATCTCTCCAGACTCCCTTATCCAAAGTTGTTAACCCAAAGAAAGTATTGCTACTTTCTTACATTTCTCATCATATTTTTCCAGGACTTTACTGGCCTATGCTTAGCACAGTATCTGGCATATAGTGGGCACTTTATATGTGTTTGTTGACTGATTTATTGACTTCTTTTCACTTATACTCTCAATTATATCCTAGTTATTTCTATATTTGATTTTCTATACCCAAAGGCAGAAATTAGATTGCAAAAAATAAGACTGTTAAATAAACTCTTTGAGAATGAGGTCTGTGTCATATCTTTTAAAATATATTTAAAATTATATTTTTCCAAATTGCATGTAAAAGCTATTTTTTACATTTGTTAAACAAATTTTAACCTTCCCTCTCACCCACCTATCACCCATCCCACATTGAGAAGGGAAGCGATTTGACATTGGTTATACATATGCAGTCTTATAAAACATATTTCCATATTAGTCATGTTGTGAAGGAAAACAGCCAAAAAAAAGAAAAAAGAAAAAGAAAGTTAAAAAGTATGTTTCCACTGCGTTCAGACACTACCAGTTCTTTCTCTGGAGGTAGATAACATTTTTTATCATGGCTCCTTCAGAATTGTCTTGAATCATTATATTGCTAAGAGAATAGCTAAGTCATTCAGATGATCATGGTATACTAGAGTTACTACTATATACAATGTTCTGGTTCTGCTCATCTCACTTTGCATTATTTCATGTAAG
>JAQQSW010019296.1:0-11075 GCA_028646575.1 Pseudocheirus occidentalis | reverse complement strand
ACCAATGGACAGAGTTCTATACTTAACCCTAAGTTACTAGGATCTACTTAACCCTAAGTTACTAGGATCTACTTAACCCTAAGTATATGATCTGCTTAGCCCTAAGTATCTGATCAAACAAATTGATTACCATTACAGGAAGACAAACAAGAGTGATGTAAGAAAATCATTTTTAAAAGGACCAACAACTTGGCAACAGAGGCACAAAAATACTGAAGAAAATAACACCTTAAAAAACAGAATAGAACAAATAGTAAAAAAGGTACAAAAATCCAATGAAGGGAAGAACTCCTTAAAAAGAATAATTGACCAAATGGGAAAAAGGCACAAAAATCCACTGAAGAAAAAAAAACTTAAAAAGAAGAACTGGCCAAATGATAAAGGAGGTATAGAACTCACTGAATATAATAATACCTTAAAAATTAAAACTGGGCAAGTGGAAGCTAATGACTTTAGGAGAGACCAAGAAACAATAAAGCAAAATTTTTAAAAATGAAAAATACAAGAGAAAATGTGAAATATCTTATTGGAAAGACAACTTACCTTGAAAATAGATTCAAGGGAGATAACTTAAAATTTGTTGTACTACCTGAAAGCAATGACTAAAAAAAGAACTTAGACATCATCTTTCAAGAAATTATCAAGGAAAACTGCACCAATATTCTAGAACAAGAGGGTAAAATAGAAATTGAAAGAATCCACTGATCACCTCCTGAAAGAGATCCCAAAATGAAGATTCCTGGGAATATTGTAGCCAAATTCTAGAGTTTCCAGTTCACAGAGAAATATTACAAGTAGCCAGAAAGAAAAAAATTCAAACATCCCACAGTAATAGTCAAAATAAGACAAGATTTTGTAATGTCTACATTAAAAGATCAGAGTGCTTGGAACATTATATTCCAGAGGGTTAAAGAGCTGCAATTATACCCAAGAATCACCTGCTCAGCAAAACTGAGCATAATTCTTCGGAGTGAAAAACAGATATTCAGTGGAATACAAGACTTCCAAGTACTCCTGATGAAAAGATTGGGGCCGAATCGAAATTTTGACTTCCAAATACAAAACTCAAGAGAAACAAAAAAAAGTAAACAGAAAAGAGAAATAATGATGTTTTCAATAATTTTAAACTGTTTATATTCCTACATGGGAAAATGATACTTGTAACTCCTAAAACATTTCTCATGATTAGGGCAGTAAGAAAAAGTATGTATAGACAGAGGGCATGGGTTTAAATTGAACATGATGGAATGATTATTTTTTAAGAAAAAATAAGGGTTAAGAAAGAAGCACAACATATCACTAGAAGGGGAAAGGAAGAGGTAGAATGGCACAAATTATCTGATATAAAAGAGGTACAAAAGAGCTCTTATAGTGGAGGGGAAGATGAGGAAGTGGGAGAGGGGAATGAGTGAACCTTACTCTCATCAGAATTGCTTCAAAGAAGAAATAACATACAAATTCAGTTGAGTATAGAAATCTATCTTACCCTATAGGAAAGTAGGAGGGGAAAGAGATAAGAGAAGGGGAGTATGATAAAAGGATGGTGGATTGGTGTAGGTAAAAGCCTGTGCAAAATACTTTTGAGGATGGAGCAGATAAAAGGAGAGAGAAAGTAGGATAAATGGAGTGGTAAATAGGATGGAGGGAAATATACAGTAATCATAACTGTGAAAAAAAGTACAGCAGATTTTCCTGATAAAGACCTAATTTTTCAAAGATATAGAGAACTTAATCAAATTTATAAAAATAAGAGTCATTCTTCAGTTAATAGTCAAAGGATATCAACAGACAGTTTTCAGACAAAGTAATCAAAGCTATCTATAAGCATACAAAATGCTCTAAATCAATATTTATTTAAAAAAACAAATTAAAACAACTCTGAGCTACCACTGCATACCTATCAAATTGGCTAAAATGACTTCTTTAATTAAGAAGTTGTAGGAAAATTGAGACACTAATGCACTGTTAGAGGGGTTGTGAACTGATTCAGCCATTCTAGATAGCAATTTGAAATTGACTAAAGGGCTACCCTTTTGACTCAGCAACACCACTCCTACATCTTTATCCCAAAGAGATAAAAAACAAAAACAAAAAGGGAAAGGAGCTGTGTGTACAAAAATACTTATAGCAACTATTAACAATAGTTAATAAATTCAAAGAATTGAAAATTGAGGGGGATACCTATTAATTGTGAAATGGCTGAACAAGTTGTTGTATATGATTGTGATGGAGTACTATTGTGCTATAAGAAATGATGAGTAGGATGCCCTCAGAAGAACCTAGAAAGACTTACATTTAGAAACATTTATATGAACTCATGCAAAATGAACTGAGTAAAACCAAGAAAATATTTTGCTAAGTAACACCAATATTGTACAACAGTCAACTATGAATGACTTACCTACTCTCAGCAATCCAATGATCCAAGACAGATCTGAAGGTCTTAAGATGAAAAATGCTTTCCCATCTCCAGAGAAAGAACTGGGGAGTCTGAATGCAGATTAAAGCATATTTTTCTTTACTTTCTTTATTTTTCTTGAAGTGTTTTGGGGGGCATGTCTGTGTTTTCTTTCACAACATAACTAAGATGGAAATGTGATGGCATAAAAAAGGGTAGTGTGCTCTTATCTGGGATCATGAAAGCAATGGGGCAAAGGGAATTTTATGATCTTCTCCCCTCAGGGAACCTGGGTTTGGAGAGGACTCTGGTAAGCAAGGAAAAGTGGTTTAGCTAAACCTAAAATAGGTTTGCTTTATTATGTCCAATTGTATTACATTTGCAAAATCCAATTGTCAATTCTTGGGTTAAAGAATATCCCTATTTTGTCCATGACATAGAGCATATGAAGCAGTTCCACTGGATCAGTTTTATCCACCAAAGCCTGACCCACCACTAACAACATTGGAAAAGATGGCTGACCCTGTTTCACAGAGTAGTACACTGAAAAGATATGAAGGGTTACCATCAATTTGTCAGGTCAGTGTATTTTTCTCATCAAGTTTCTTGTTTTGTTATTCAAATGTAGCATAAGTGTGTTCAGGGTATAACAACTCATCAATTTCCATGTTCACCATGATCAAAGGAAATAGTAAATAAATTAAATTATTAATAATATTAAAGGATGTGAAGCTAATACATTTTCTAAGTGTAACTCCATTATTCTAGAACTCCATGCTAAAAGCATTTAGAAGTTTTTTTATTCAGTTTTTCACTTTTTAGAATGTATGAAACTGTCTCTGACTCAAACTATAACAACCTCCCTGAATTCCTGTTACTGAAGGCAAATAGAAGAGTTCTAGAATGATAAATAGGTCTTAAAACTTGTTTCAAACTGCATTTTTACAATGTTCAAGTGAGTGACCTGCAGGGATTTGATAGTTCTCCAGTAAAATTTCTTGTCAAGTTGGTCCTCTGGTGTTTCCTTTTTTGCCACTGGACTTGTGATTTCGTTGGCATTTAAAACTATAGGTGGAGAAACTCCCTCTAGGAATGTAGATGGCAACTCCTTGGTACTGTTTAATTTTAGAGAATTGCTTGGGACCCTAAAAGGTTTAGGAGCTTTACCACACATCTGGGTCGTTGTCACTGTGAGGCCACCTCTATGACCACTGTGTTGTGCTGCTGCTTAAGTTAATATGACTTGATAAAACTACTCCTTAACCTTACCTCCATCACAATAGAATATAAGCTCCTTCAAGGCCTAAACTGTTTCATTTTTATGTCTCTAGCACCTGACACAGTGCCCACACATACTAGGAACTTAATGAACATTTGTCAAATTGAATTTATTCTATATACCCTAAAGACACAGAACTTCATTGGAGCATTCTTAGGGAAACCTCAGAGTAGATTCAAGCCCTTTGGTTAGGGGCATTTGGTTTATGGAAATAAATGGAACACCAACTAGGGCTCCAAAGTATTTTTATAATGGCACAATTTTTGTTGTGATGTCACATACACAGATTAAATCCAATGAACACTATTCATAAATTCTGCTCTGGAATCAGAGAATGAAAAATAGATCCTTTTCCTGTCCTCACATTGTTTAACTTATTAGTAAACAGACATTTTTAGAAGGGAAGTAATTGATATATGCATGTAAGTCTCTATCTTGACCAATGTAGGTTCCTTTTTACCGCTTTTGTTTCAGAACATTTGTTTCTGACTTAAAAAAATACAAAAATTTTCGGATTCCAGTTGTTAAATAAGGTCCACAATATCTCGATCACTTTCTCTAATTAGGAGCAAGTAGATGAGATAGTAGAAAACAGGTGAGCTAAATAAATCAGTGTAAACATTGTCACATCAAGACTAAGTCAAATAAGCACTGGACTTGTAGAAATACTAAAACACTTTTGAGAACCTTTTACTTGCCTTATAGACCTTGATAAAGTTGAAATCTCCACTATGTCTATTATTTGCTAGAAACTATTACTGTCAAATTGTGTTGTTTAAATATATGTCAGAAACTTGAAAATGTAAGTGATTTATTAATTGCTTTCCACCCCATTCATTCTGAGAACTCTTTTAGTTGGTTGCAGGCCTTTGGGACAGATTTCAAACAAGATCCTTCACGTCACCACAAAGACCTATTAATTAGTAAGTTTCATCTTTTTGTACTTGTTGGATTCAGCAATACTTTTTTAACTGACAGTCCAATTACCCATTCATATGTCATATTATTTATAATTAATAATATTAATAATTAACAGTAATAATAATAAATATTTTTTTAAAAAATTCAGAGTTGGGAGACATATCACCTCGGAGAGAGAATTCCAGGCGTGATCCCCAAGAACTGATTCTAGTACTTTCTGACTACTTACCATGCACTTTAGTGGGAGCAATAATCAAGTCTATCCCCCTTCTTTTAAAAATTTTTTTGGTAAAATATCTTAACATAAAGTTGGGATTGAACTGAGATATGATATGCCTAGAATTGAGCAGCCAAGTCACTATCCCATTTCTTCCAGGAGTTAAACAAAGGGGCTTCATCTCTTCTATTGATATCTTAATCTTTTCCCAATGGAAAAAGTTGAGTACTAGCACCAATCACTTTCAGGTGGAGACAGGAAAGCTAATTATATAAACAAAAAAAGAGTTCACCTGTTTTGAGATGTAACTGTTAAATCATCCCACCTCTTTAACCCCCCAAGAAAGGGTATTTGTCCTAGAACAATAGTTTTCCTTAAATTTCTTTTTTTAAAAATAGTATTTTATAATCATTTCTCTTTACTAGAGATTTATCCCAGGTGTCTGGGAAAGGCTTTAGAAGTTAATATTTTTTCTTATTATTTTCAGTTTTACAAAAAATGTGGTTTTAAATATGATTCACAGTGCCATTGAGAAATACAGTATACATTATAGCCTAGAAAAATAGGGAAGGAAAAATACATAGCTTAAAGGAAATATCCTTTAGCTGCCCCTAAGCTTAAAGGGAAGGGCGGAGGTTAAAAAAAAAAAAGAAAGAAAATAATGATACTAAAACCAAGTGCCCATTAATGTGACAAGTATCCAACTGTCATCAGTTAGGACCAGTGGGACCTGGTTTTGCAACAGGAACTTGATGTGGGTGAAGGGAATCTGCAGGCTCATTGTCAAGTGCCAGACATTCCATCCTTCCTTATTACTTTTCTGCCTATTTTGTTCATTCCTCTCCCTTCCCTTTCTCCTGACTATTCCCTCAGAACTCAAGTTCACAGTTAAATAATTTTGATTAATTTGGTTAATTAGTAAAAATCATAATAAAATTATGAAATATCAGACATATATATGTGTGTGTATATACATGTGTGTGCATTTTTATGTATGTGCATGTGTGTGTATATGAACATCATAGAATACAATATTCCAGTCACTTCCAAGCTCCAACTCAAAGAGTAAAATTTTCCTTTCTCTTTGGAATTCACTTTTCATTCTCTTCATATCCATTATCTTTACCCCAAACTCTCCCCTTTTCCTAACTCCCCTCTCCCTATGAAGGCTACCATTATCCATCCTCCCAGGCACCCAGGATGTCAAATTAGATGTCATCCTTGATTCTTCACTCTTATCTCCATATCCGATTACCTGACAAATCCTGCCCCTTCATGCCATCTGTTATATATTTTCCATTTTCTCCTCTGACACTGCCACCACTCTGGTGCAGGCTTTCATTACCTTGTCCCTAGATTATTGCAATCATCTACTGGTTGGTCTTCCTATTGTAAGCCTCTTTCCATTCCTACCCATCTTCCACTCAGATGTCAAAATGATCTTCCAAGGAGAAAATACAAAATTTTCTGTTTTACTTTTAAAACCTTTCAGACCCTAACCCCTTTTGACCTTTCCAGTTTTCCACCTAGCTCTCTTCCATGTACTGTGCAATCAGTCACTTAGATGTTCCTCCAATGAGGAATTCCTAATAGTCAGAAATTAATTATCACCTAGGGCTACCTAACCCTATTGTTGTAAAGCCAAGCACAAGCAGCTTTCTAGAAGAATGCTGCTGTGAACAGCTTTTCAAGATCCTGATTACATAGTATAGTGAACACTCTATTCAATAACAAATCGGAGCAAAACATTCACAGAAAATCAAGGTATAGCATTCACAACAGCTTATCACTAAAATGGCCACATAGTTTTCATCACAGTGGTCACATGGTCTTGAATAAAGTACAGTCATTTAGTCAATCAGTCACTTAATAACTAAATCATTCAATCATCCTTTAGGACACTTGCTTCCTGAAGAGTCAGGCTGGTTAGAAATGCTAGTTTCACCTTGGGTTCTAATAGTTAGTGAGTTCTTATTTCTAAATTAATTACCCATGTTTTCTCTCTATTTCCTAGCATGAGCCCAAGTCGTAGAACTCAATATATTCCTCTTTACACGTAAGTAAAACTTTCTATTATTGTGCATTAAAAATATGGAACTTATATAAAAATTATAGTTGGCTTCAGGCCCCTTTTGCCTTGTTTATAAGTTATTGATAAAAGAAGTTGAACTTCTCTAAATGGCTTGGAACAGTGCTTGGTCCATAGTGGGCACTTTTAATAAATGCCAATTAATCGACTGCCCCCAAGCCCAGATAATTGACTATAATATTATTAGCTATAGTACATGACTTCTATGGGGTATTATGGAATTTCTGAGCTGGGAAAAACTCTTGTGATCATTTTAACCAACACTGTCTTTCCGATGGGTTAACCAAGGCCCACTTTGACTAAACAAGAAGAGTGAGGCCACAGCATAGCCCAAAAGTTTGTCTCAGAGTTCATTTCCATTCACAAAATGGTGATTCAGCACCTACTATTAGGGCTTTCCTATTTTCCTGAAACTGATCACTTCACAGAGTTAGATCCAATAAATGGTTAAGGATCTATGATTTCAAAAATAGACATTGCTCTTGTATCTTTCTATAGAGCAAGGATGCTACCATGGAAAGAGTTCTGGGTTTCAAATCAAAGGATCTGCCTTCAAATTCCAGCTCTGCTCCTTATTTTGTGCCCTTGGGCAAGTTACTTCATCTCTGTGCTCCTCAATTCCTCTTCTATAAAATGAGGAGGTTAGATTAGATGACTTCTGTTCTTCCTATTATGTCCAAACTTATGATGCTAAAGGGATACTGTGGCATGAGTATCTTGGCATTTACCCTTTCGGGCCATCTTAGTAAATACACTATTGGACTTGAAAAGTAGTTCTACTACCCATCTCACTTTTCTTATAAATAATATATTTCTTTCATCCAAACAGTGGTCATGCTGAGTCATTAAATCCTGATGACAGAGATGATCCTAATGGCGACCTTAAATCTTTGGGCAAGCCTCGGACCTCAAAGATACTTTATACAACTACAAGACAGTAAGTTGTATTTGTAAAAATGGGTGCTCGTTAACCTGGGAAATTAAAGGTTAACTTAGTTACAAAAAAATAAAAATGGCTCTATTACTGAGGAAGATTGCATGCAGAGTACTGAATTTGGAAATTTTGGTACAGATACTGTAATTCCATTGCAATAGGCAACTCCTGATGACAAAATCTTGTCTACCAATGTACCTGCTCTGCAATTTATGCCCTTATGAGAGTCCCCTGAGGTCACTGGGAGGTTAGGTGACTTGCCAAGGGCCATAGAGCTTATATGGGTCAGAAACAAGTTTTGAACCCAGACCATTTGCACTCCGAATTCTCTCCATCTATTATGCTACCCTTTCTCTTAGAATTTAGAAGTAAGGGGTATATATTCAAATCATAGCTCTGTTTTGTACATATATGGACATAGACATTTATTGGAAATTCATTTTTATAAATTGTAAAATGAAAGAGAGCCCTGCCAAAAGATCTCTAAGATCCCTTTAAATGTAAAATTGACAATTCTTTACACCTATGTGAAAACTATTTTAAAAATATAACATTGCAAACAAATGCTGCTGATCAGATGAGGGAATATGGTGAGATTAGTGAGATTTTATCTCTTATCAGAAAAACAACTCAAAATACTGTGCTAATGGGGGGAGGAAGTCATTTGGAGAAGAGTGATGTCCATAGTGACATTTTTTTGCATGTGAAGGATGGTGTATTGTCTTTGCTAGTGTGGTGAAATAAATGAATGAGATCTAGACAAGGCCCTATAATAATAATAACAACATAAAAATTTGCTTATGATATCATTCTTTGTTTCTAAATCATGTACCCATTTGACCTTATCTTAGTATTCAGAGTGAGTTATTGGTCTATAATAATTTCTGCCATATTGTTTTCTCGTTTTCCCTAACAATTTTTATCATGTAGTGAGTTTTTGTCCCAAAGGCTTCAGTCTTTGCATTTATCAAACACATTATGGTCATTTACTCCTATTTATAGTGTACCTAATCTATTCCACTGACCCACCATTCTGTTTCTTATCCTGTACCAGATTGTTTTGATGATTACCACTTTGTAATATAGTTTAAGATCTGGTACTGCTGAGCCACCTTCACAATTTTTCATTGATTGCTTTGTTATTCTTGACTTTTTGTTCTTCCAGATAAATTCTGGGGGTTTTTTCTAGCTTTATAAAACAATTTTTGGTAGTTTGATTTGTATGGCTCTGAATAAGTAAATCCATTTAGATAGAATCATGATTTTTATTACATTGACTCAATTTTTTATGAGTAATTAATATTTCTCCAATTGTTTAGATCTGACTTAATTTGTGTGAATAGTTTTTTGTAATTTTTATTCATATAGTTCCTGAATTTGTCTTGACAGGTAGATGCCCAAGTATTTTAAAATATCTATAGCTACTTTAAAATGGAATATATCTTTCTAGTTCTTGTGGCTGGACTTTGTTGGTTATATATAGAAAAACTGATCATTTAAATGGGCTTGCAACTTTGGTGAAGTTGTTAGGTATTTCAACTAGTTTTTTTTAGTTGACTCTCTAGGGTTTTCTAAGTATGTTACCAAATCATCTACAAAGAGTGATAATTTTGTTTTCTCATGGCCTATTCTAATTCCTTCAATTTACTTTCTTTATCTTATTGCTTTGGCTAACATTTCAAGCACAGTGCTGAATAATAGTGGTGATAATGGGCATCATGGACTCATCCTTGATCTTACTGGGAAGGCTTCTAGCTCATTCCCTAGTACAGATAATTCTTGCTGATGGTTTTACAAAGATTCTGCTTATTTTAAAGAAAGCTCCATTTATTCTTATACTTTCTAGTATTTTTAATAGGAATCAGTTTTTTTTATTTAAGCTTTTTCTACTTACTGAGCTAATCATATGATTTTGTTGTTTTTGTTATTCATATGGTCACTTATGTGGATAATTTTCCTAATATTCAATTAGCCCTGAATTTAATATAAATCCAACTGGTCATTCTGTATGATTTTTGTGATATACTGCTGTAGTAGTCTTCTTACTAACATTCTGCTGAAAATTTTTGCAACACTATTCAATAGGGAAATTGGTGTTTAGTTTTCTTTCTCTGTTTTTGCTCTTTCTCATTTAGGTATCAGCATCATATTTGTGTTGTAAAATTTTGGAGAACTCTTTCTTTGCCTATTTTTCTTTATAGTTTATAGTATTAGAATGAATTGATATTTAAATATTTAGTAGAATTAATTTGTGAATCCATTTGGTCATGGGGATTGTTTTCTTAGGGAGTTTGCTTATGTTTTGTTCAATTTCTTTTCCTATGATAGGGTTATTTAAGTATTCTACTTCCTCTTCTGTTGAGCTTGGCAATTTGAATTTTTGTAAATGTTCATCCTGTAAATTGCTATTTCAAATAATTTTTATAACAACACTGTAAGGTAATGAGTAAAGGTCATTTACATATATACATATACATATATATAAGGAAACTGTGCCCCAGAGAGGTCAAGACTCAGAACTACTCTTCCCTGAACACCTTATACACCTATCAGTGTATTATTATTTATTAATAACTTCTTTGACTTTGTACTCTAAGGATCACTGGGCCTTTCCAAACAACTTGCTGCTGAAACTTCCTGTGTTGTTTCTCTGTATTAGAATAAGTGTCTTGAGAGCAGGGATTATCTTAGTTTTATATTTTCATCCACAGTGTTTTCCACAAAGGGCATAATACATTTTTTTTAATTCATTCATTCTTTAGAGATAACTCTGGCATGAAACAGGAAAAACATGGCAAAGAGAATAGAGTTCTGGTCTCAAAGTCAGGAAGACCTGGTTCGAGCCTTCTTTTTGACATACATAATGTGTGAGACCCTGGGCAAGTGTCCCAGGCAACCTTTAAGGCTATAGATTAGAGAAGAGTACATCCATATTGGTGAAGTTTCCACTCCAGAAACTGTCTTTACCTATGACATCACATATCTTGCACCTCAAAACCCTCCCCATGGAAGATGTTAGAATACAGTCAGAATATATTTCTATAAAAATTTTTAAAAGAGAACAATATAATTTCATGCATCTGTGGAAAGAAATTGGTTTTTCAACTGCAGGTTATTAGATTGGAAGTATACTGTGAAGGCTTAAAATTATGATAATTGTTTTCTTTTAAAACATTTAAAATGTTTTGTTTTCCTGGTAGCTTTCCTATTATGTGACTTACTGGTTCAACTTATTTG
>JAQQSW010019295.1:0-11075 GCA_028646575.1 Pseudocheirus occidentalis | reverse complement strand
TAAAAGGGAACAGATTGTGGGAGGGGTCTTACAGTAGGATCAATGTTCTGGGCTTGGGGATAGGGACAAAAAGGGGAGAAAATTTGTAACTCAAAACCTTGTGGAAATGAATGATGTAACCAAGAAAATAAATTAAAATTTAAAAAAAAAGAAAAAAAAAGAAAAAAATTTCTTATGCCAACCCACACCACACTGAAACCTCGATGACGAAAGTTGAAATGTGGAAGGGATAACTGTATTTCCATAGAACTCATCTGTTTATCAGGAAGGTGTACGATGAATGAAATTTCAACTCACACAGTCTTTAGAATTCAGAAAGTTGGAGAGAATCTGACTTCCTGTGGCTAAGATTTTTTATGCCTTTGGGTCATCAAGAAAGTGCATCAGGGCAGCCAGGGCCATTCAGGTCCTGGAGAGAGCTTTGTCTCCATTTAGAGAAAGCTAATCCCTGTCAAAGGAAGAGAGGTATAGCCTTACCTCAAATTGTCAGTGGGGGAGAAGAAAGTGTGTCAGGGAAACAGTGGTAAATATTGGTCCTCTCACAGGAATATTAATGGTCAGAGGGAGGAAGTGTATAAATAGATTGGAAATGGCAAGACTCTTAGAACTGTTTGTTTTTACTCAAATATGAGCAGTTCTATAGTTTTCACTTGATAATTCATCTCTGGGTCACAAGCCTGCTTCTCCCATTTGAGTGAATACAGAAATGTTCCCTGGTGGGATATATATTAAGAATGAATAAATCATTAAATTCCTTATGCCTCTTTTCTCAATTTCCTTTTATGTTCCTTAGTTCCACAATTCTCTACTATCTTCAGAAATGTCCCTGTTGTAGCCCAAGGAATCAGACAGACGCTCTGTGAAAGTGTCATCTAAAACCATTTATCCATTATGGGTACACAGACAATTGAGACCTGTATATAATCCATTCATCAAGCTTTCTGACTTTATATTATCTCCTCTCTACTCCTTTCAAGGGTACATATTTTTAGTTAAGGAGACACTGTTTTTTATAGTCATGTCAAGAGGCAGAGGGCTGTAGGGGAAGTTAGGAGCAATGTTTCCCATACAAAATAATGTCTCGTTTATACAGAACTTTAAAGAATACCACTCCCCCCCCTTTTAACAGTAGTTTTTTTTCACATGTTTTATAGATGATGAAACAGGTTCTGAAAGGATTAACCCCAGGGTCACACAAACAGATAATTACTGCAGATAATTTGGATTCTAATCTTCCTATTTCCAGGTCGATTGATCTTTCTAGTTTGCATCAACACAGAAAGAAGGCAACCCCACACTCCTTTCCTAAAACTTTTACTGCCCTTTCTCTCACCTTTCTCACAATGGCTATTCCAAACCTTTTCTTAGGTGTCTGACTCCACTTTCACATCTTCCTTTCTCAGTAGGACACCTTGCCTCATCTTTGATGAGAAAATTGAATACAATTTTCAAGTGCTTTTCCTCATTCCACAAGATCTCTATAGCATCCCTTATTCCCTACTCCTTTGTTCAGAGGATGAAATGTCCCTTCCTTTTGACAAGGCCAAATCTTCTTAGGCCCTTGGTAACTTCTATTAGAAAAAAACAAACAAACAAACACTTTGGTGGAAGTATTAAGGAAAGAAAAAGGTTAGTGACAGATGCCAAAATAAACAAGAGTAGTGTCAAGGAAGCATTTAAAACAAGAAGGAGGCATTGAGGAGGGGAGCACTTATTGCAACTAATTTAATGCATTTATTCTGAGTGTCTCCTCTGTGTTGCTTAGCATTTTCCTTCCACTTCAGGATTTGCAAGTTGGGTTTCCAGAGCTGCATCTCTTACCTAAAATTCTAGGAGTTATTTTTTGGCATACCACATTTGCATCTGCCACTCACAAGCTTTCACCAGCCTGCTGCTCCCCAAGAACAATCAGCCAATGGACTCAATGTGTTCTTGGGAAAGGGAATGATTCAAACGACCTAGCAAGAACCCTACTTCGAAAATGTTTCTCCTCCAACCTGAGAGCACTTCCCCACAAAGGCAGACTCTATGGGAGATGAAGAGGGGAGGCAAAAGTAAAGTACTGAAGAAGACATATATAGGATTCAGGTTGTGGAGGAAGCTCACAAATCTCAAAATAAAAGGGCCTGTTGTCTTTTCTTTACCTGGAGAGCCCTTTCAAAATTTGTTGTCGGATGTTTGTTATTGTACATCCCTTGTTCTAGAAGAGGATGGATGACATTAGTGGGGTGATGTCTTGACTTGCAAGTGAATTGGATTTAAGTGAGTTAGGGCTGTGCAAAGTCACCAGCCCCACTATCTTCTCCAAAGTCCTTGGAATCCAGCGGCAAGATATAGATCAGGACGACTGGCAATGGCCCCAGAAGCAGTGGGGGACCTTTAGATATAGTATTATTAATGGATGGGTCATGTCTGGCTCCTGATAGGATACAGTGTCTGCACTAGATGGTTAACTCATCTGCTTTTACTTTTGATGGCATGCTGTCTCTGCCTGACCACTGGGCTTTTTTTTTAATAGTCCATTTGATTGTCCACCATCTTTAGCCTTAAGCTTAGTTGGGGTGAGGGTGGGGCTGGGGGTATGGAGAGAGAATTTCTGTGCCACAAATGCATAGTTTAGGATTGGCCAAAGCCCCTCTGGTTCTACTCATTCAAGGAAGGAGAGAAGGAACAAGCATTTATTAAACACTTAGTGACCCCAAACACTTTATGAACATCTCATTTCTTCCTCACAACAGCCCTGTGAGGGAGGTGATCTAAATGAGAAAAGATAAGATATAGTCTATGCCCTGGGGGGTGGTCATTCTCTCTGTTAACTGAGCTCATTTGTTTTCTTCAGCTTTTCTTTAAAACATTATCTACTCAGCCTCACAGCCTTTAAAATATATAGAATGATTCAATTACATTTGAAAGGGTTTCACCCTTATATTTCATATATACATATACTCATATATGTATACACACACGTGAATTGCATTGTGCTCAATAAAGGATGTGTTTAATATTTTTGTTTTTCTGTATTCCTTTGGGAGGTATTTTGTAAAGATAACACACAACTAATATCTGTCTATAGAGATATGTATATATCTGTATATATCTGTATTCATATATACATATATACTTGTGTATGCCCATCTCTTCCCCCCCTCTCTCTCTTTCTCTCTCTGTCTGACTGTCTCTGTCTTTCTTTTAATTGTGTTCAATAATTGCCAGCAATTTTCTAAATTCCATTCATATCCTTAACTTCTTTATTGTAATTATTTTTGTTAAAATACATAGGTCTAAAAGGGAGACTTAAGATCCCCTACCCTCATAATTTACTGTCTATTTCCCATGTTTACCCATTTGCTATGGCATGTGGTGCATATGTTAAATATTAGTATTAATTTATTTTCTATGGTACCATTCAGCAGTACTTTCCCCATTAATCTCTTTTAGTGGGGTGAATTTCTGTTGCTTTGCCTAAGATCATACTTAATCCCATTACCTTTTAAATATCACTGAATGATAACAGATTTTACTCCAGACTCTTGTTTTATCTCTGTATGAATCTTTAAATTTCAAGTATGTTTCTTAAAAATACTGTATTTTTAGATTCTGCTTTCTTTTCATTCTATTATTCTCTTCTGCTTCATGTACGAGTTTATCCCATAAATATTCATAATCATAATAACTGCTAATTACTTAGTTTTGTCCATTTTTTTCTCTTACACATTATCTTTCCTTTGTTTCACAAAAAAGAGAGCAGTGGGAGAAGTGTGGCTTGGCAGTGATGCTCTATGATATGGACCCCCTGTCACCAGGTCCTTCTTCTCCTTACCTTTTAAAGAACCTAAAGATGGGTTCTTTCCTTTTCTTTCATTTTACATCCTCTTTGTGATCCACTATTTAAGGCTAGAATTTCTTTTACTCATGACTAATCCCTTCCCGAATTTATACTCCCTCCAATCCCACTCTCCTCTCCTTGTTCCTTCAAAGTCCTGATTGAGTGAAATGTATTTTTGCCTCCAACTCTGTGTGTGTTTGTGTGTGTGTGTGTGTGTGTGTGTGTGTGTGCTTAGTGTACCTATTTTGATCAGTTCATATGAAAGTCAGGTTCAAGTTCCACGTTCTCTCCCTGTCTTTTCCTTGTTGTTCAGTTTGTGACATCTTCTACTTGTGCATCCTGTTTGTGTGAGATCACTTTTCCCTTTCTTCATCTCTCTTCCCCTTTCCCTAGTCATCAGTGCATACATTTCTCTCTCCCTTTTCTTCCTCCTTTTGTTTTTGTCTTTTTGGAGGTGGAAAGACAGGGCAATAGGGGTTAAGTGACTTACCCAAGGTCACGCAGCTAGTACATGTTTAATCTGAGGTCATATTTGAACTCAGGGCCTCCTGACTCCAGGGCCAGTGCTCTATTCACTGCACCACCTAGCAGCCCCTCTTTCTCCTTTTAAGATTATCAAGATAAGTGATGTGACCTTGGGTAAGTTGCTTAATCCCAATTGCCCTGCCTTCCCTCATCCAAAAATCAATAATAATAATAATAATAATTATTATTATTATTATTTAAAAAATCATCAAGATATAACGAAAACAATTCCAGGTCCTCTGACTTCTTTAACTCCCTCTATGACCCCTGATAAACTGGAGTTCTGACATAAACTTCAAAAAATTTCTGCTTGGCTCCTGTGTTCGCATCTCAAAGTTCTTATATGGCTCTGAATTTTTCCCCAGAGGCACTTGGTGTTGCACTAGGCCTGGAATCAGGAATACATGAGTTTAAATCCAGTCTCATGCACTTAATAACTGTGTAGGTCTGGGCAAGTCACTTAGCCTCTGTTTCTGTAGGTTTCTTTATTGTAATATGGGAATAATAATAGCACTTACCTTCCAGGATTCTCATGACGATCAATTCAATAAATTGTTTTTAAGCTGTATGTGTCACACTGTATGTGTCAAGAGACAAATGACCTTGCCTTCAGGGGGCTTATAATCTGATGGGGGACACAACAGGTGAACAAATACACACAGACACACACAGATACACAGACAGACACACACACCCCAAGGTATATAGAGAATTAAAAGGAAATAATTGAAAGAGGAAAAGCACTGGAATTACAAGAAAAGGCTTTCTATTGAAAGTCGGATTTGAATTGGAACTTAAAGGAAGTCAGGAAACTGGTAGGTGGAGATGAGGAGAGGGAACATGCTTGCTATTGGGACCAACCAGTGAAAATGCCCAGAACTAAGAGACAGAATGTATTTTTTTGGTGGAACAGCAAGAGGACCAGTGTCACTGGGTCAAAGAGTACATGTTTAAGAGTAAATCATAAGAAGTTTGGGGACATCTTGGTGTCTCAGTGAATAGAACACTGGCCCTGGAGACATGAGGACCTGAGTTCAAATCCAGCCTCAGACACTTGACACTTAATAACCATGTGACCTTGGGCAAATCACTTAATCCCAATTGCCCTGCCCTCCCCCCTCCAAAAAAAGTGAAAAAACAAAAATGAGAACAAGTTTGGAAAGTTGGGTAGCTATATTATAAAGGGTTTTAAGTGCCAAATACAGGATCTTATATTTGATCCTGGAGGAAATAGGGTACCACTGACATTTTAGTAGGGTGGGGTGACATGGTCAGACCTGCACTTTAGGAAAGTAACTTTAGCTGTTGAATGGAGGTTGGATGCAGTGGTTCTCAATGTGTGGGTCGTGACCCCTTTCACAAGGGTTGTCTAACACCATTTGAAAACACATAATTCCAATGGTCTTAGGAACCTCCTCTATCGGTCTCCAGGCGGCTCTGCCCACATGCAGATATGCCCACATATGAGTATTAAAGGGTCGTGGCATTAGGAAGGCTGAGACCCACTGGACTGGAGGATGAGAGACTGAGGCAGACAGACCCACCAGTAGGTTGTTATAATAAACTGGACCTGAGGTTATAAGGGCCTGTACCAGAGTAATGGCATTAACAGTAGAGAAGGGACCATATTTGAGAGATGTGACAAATGGAAAATCATCTGCATAGCGATGGTCATTTAATCTATAGGAGCTGATGAGATCATCAAGTAAAGTAATATAGAGCCAGAAGAGAAGAGGACACAGGAAAGAACCCCGTGGGGCACCTATGGTTAGAAGGGGTGACCTGGGTGAGGATCCAGCAGAGGAATTCAGGAAGCAGTGGTCCAATGGGAGGGAGTGGTTTTCTACTCTGTTAAATAATTTTCCTTTCCTCCATATTTCTAATTTCTTTTCCAATTCTCTTCTCTCACTTTATCATTGTCTTATAAAATATTTTTAAGCTTTTACTCCTTTGCTCCCAGGAATTCTACTTAATTGTGTCAAAGATGTTTTTCTTTAACTTTGGTCGTAGATATTTTGAAGTCATTCTCTTTTGTATTTCTGTCTTTTGTATACCTGTCACCCTAATAATTCTAAATTGGGACTTTGTGTCAGGATCAGGCTCTTGTACTTTTGAATGGAGTATATGTTTTGTATTCTCTTGGGTACCACTGTTTCTTTCTCCCAGGATTGAGGCTATAATTTTCAAGGATCTCAGGAGTGACTTAGTTTTGGGATTTGCATGTTATCATTGTACCCAAAGCAGACTGTTTTAGGGTGATATTTGATTGTGGCCCTTCTGATCTGAGCTTTGCAAGCTCCTCACCCTAGTTTTGAGTTTGGTCTACACTATCACAGGGTTGCCTTTAGATAGTGATCCAGGAGATAGCTCCATACTCCAGCCCTTTTCACCCTCCTTAGAAGGCTCTGCAGGTTCAGAGTGATGCAGTTCCAGGTTCCCTTTAGATTTAAGCTACTTGCCCTTGTTTCTCAGGCACATGCCTCAGACTAAGTTAAGAGCTGAATTTTAGACTCCACTACAGGGTCAAAGATACACAACTATCACTCTCTTTTCTTCCAGTTTCTTTCCTAGCACAGAACCTCACCTCTGTGAAACCTCCCTTACTCTGGATGGACCACTACTCCAGGCAGAGGTCTGTATTGGATTCTAGACTTAGCTCTGGGGGATAAGTGGTAGAGCTCCTTCCCAGCTCCTGTCCCTGAAGCTTCCCAGTGTCAGGATCATCCTTCCTGGATCCAGAATCTCTTCTTGTCCTAGTGTGGAGGAGAAGGCTTATCCTCTAAAAGTCTCTTGCTTAGATCCTGAACCAAGTGTCTATAAATCTCTGTGTTCTTATGTCAACCTTGCCTGGGAAAATCATTCATTGTTATTTTTCCTTCAATTTCCAAACACAACTATTTTTAGGCTCTTCATAGGTCTTAAATAAAGCAATTTAGGGGGAGATCTGGGGTGCATACTTTTCTCCTACTCTACTATCTTTGCTGATCCTCTCTAACAGTGTAATGTTAACAGAAGACAGGAGAAGTGGTTGTCTCCCATTTTGCTTCTGTCTTCATTTTCATTCTTTTGTGTGGAATGATCTCCAAATTGAAAAAAAAATGATTGAAGTTACACTAAGGGTAGAGGAGGCTATATAATAACTATGTAAACATAAGGTGATAAAATATTGGTCCATAGTGACAACAAACTTTTGGTATCCCTAAAAAAGAGAAAGGATACCAAATTAATAATAAAGGATACCAACTATAGATTAAAAAGGACAGCAATAGGGAAATTTGGATGAAGCTGGGGTATGGAAAATCTGCTTTACTGTTGGAGTCAGGATATCTTATAGAATGTATCCAAAGAGAAAACAAGCTGTCATTTTTGAATTAAATACCAAACAGGAAACATACAATAATGACCCCAAAGTGTTATAATCTAAGTGTTATTAATAGCAAATAGCAGTGAAGTAAATATACAAAAGTAATAGTAACGGGGTGAGAGAAATATATAAATTAAAAAAAACAATTGGTAACTAAATCTTACTTAATACAATAAATAGCAGAGTTGATAGGAGTACTTTGCACTTGAAAGCACTTTAGAGTCATAGATAGAATGCTTATCAAAATAGGAAAGTGATAGATGATCTTTCTAGGATAAATTAAGCAAAACAAATTTCAAAATAAGAATTAAAATCTCAAAAATGAAAAAGGATACAAGCAAACAAAAACAAAACAGAAATCTGGAGTCTTTCTTGGGAGAAAAATTTAGGATTGAAAAAACAAAGATGTCAAAATAAGGACAATTGAAAAACAAATAAAAAGGAAAACTTTTTAAAAATCCAGAAACTCTGAAATAATCATACATTCAAATTGGAAAGGGGAAAAAACCTGGCAAAGTGAGATACATCCTTTTTATTGCTCTGTAATCTTTGTATAAGAAGACAAAATTGAAAAAATAAAGAAAAAACACCTCAGGCTATGGATATTGTTTGTAGTGTAAGCTGTAGCTGGTTGTAGACAGTCTTAGTTGTCAATCAGAATCATAGATTTGGAGATGAGAGGTCCATAGGAAGCCAGTCAACCAATTTTAGAGAGGAGAAAACTTGGGCACATGGAGATCGAGTCTCTTGCCAAAGTCAAACAGGTACTACTAAGTAACAGTGTTTTAGTATGATTCAAATTTCCAGGATCATTCATTATAGATATCAATTTAAATGGCACCTTAGAAACTATCTAGTCCAAAGGTTCCCAAAGTGGGTAATACTGCTCCCTGGGTGACACTGGAAAGATCTGGGGGGGGGGGTGATAATTGAGGGTATAATTGGGGGCTATTGAATAAAAATAAAGGGGCAGTGGAAGCATAAGGAAAAAGGAGAAGAAAATTTTGAAAAACCATTTGTACATGTTTTCATCTGTTGTGTACAAGAGTTAAAGTCATAGTGATTACATTATTTTCCAAATGAACACACAAAATGCAAAGTATAACCATTCAGTGGTCATATCTGCTGACAGGTCTTAACAAGCAAGTGTTGGCAGGATATCATGTTACATATTGTCAGGAAGTCTAGCATGTATTGGCAGGAATATGTGTGTGTGTAATGACTTGTTTATTATAATATACTATATGATTATATGATGCAGTATTGCATCATAAAAATTTCAATGCAGGAAAAACCTCATAGATTTGTAAGTTATTAAATTTAAGATGTGTCATTTTTAAAAAGTATTATATATATTTGAAATGACACAATTCAAAAATTGTTAAAGGGTTAAAGATTTGTAGGGAGAACTGAGTAATTTTTTTAAAGGGGGGGGTGTAGGCCAAACAATTTTGGAAACCTTGGAACTAGTCTCTCCTTCCCTCTCATTTTTCAGATAAGGAAACAGGCCTGCTCAAGCTTATTTACTTGCCAAGGGTCACATATAGAGTCAGAAGGGGTCTCTGAACCCAGTCCCACTGGTTCAAATGCTAGTACTTTTAACACTGCCTTTTATTGCCTCCAGTATCACTTAGGTTCACAGACTATTAGAAATATAATGGCCCATCGAGGATAGCTGGTTCTCCAATGCTCTCATCTAATCAGAAATCCTCCCCCCAACATCCTCAACAAGCAGTCAGACATCTTCCACTTAGTGATATGTAGCTCACGTCAACTTTAGATAACTTTAATAGGTGGAACAGAATTCTTTAGACTGCAGATATGTCTCCAACTTTATGACATTGATCTCCAGTCATGTCTCTGCCCCTAGGAGCCAATTTGAATAATTGTCCACTGAGCCAGGAGAATTGCTGATTAAACTTCTCCTGAAATTCACTCCAGACTTCCTTCCATTCATTCCCCTCAGAATTGCGGCTTTTTCTTTTCATCAACTTCCCCTCTCTTTGAGGAGTTTGTCTTGTCTTTCAAAGGCCAGAAGCCAAACAGGAATTGGAAGGAAGAAGCCTACATTTTGCTCCCTTGGCAACCTGCTGCTCTTATGAGCTGGCAATTTTATATCTGGAGATGTAGACATTCTAGATTCATTGCAGGCTTGTGCAATACAATATTAGTCTCTTGGCTTCTTTGCCAACTTGTCCTAAAATGGTTCCCAAGCCTCTGGGTTCAGTCTAAACCAAACATTTCATACAGGATGCTCTCTCTTTTATCCTCTTTATAATCCTGAAGTAAAATCCAGGCAAAGTTTAGCATTTATTCTGGTCAATAGGATTTTTTTGGTAGGGAATTTTAATCTAAATTGAAAGGAACAAACAAATTTGGGAACTTGGCTAACTGAAAAAGGGACAAGATGGCAGAGAAGACATATAGGAAAAGGGTTCACTCCATCCATCCCATTCCTTGGATGGTTTTCACAACCAATTGTTATGGATTCTTGCATCTGCTCATTTTATAGTGCTTCAATTCCAGACCTGGATCAGTTTAGACCTTCTGACAGTCTTTGAGGCTTTTTCTCTCCTCAGCTGCCTGCTCTCCATGTATTTTTGCTCATCTCTCTCCCTGTCTCTCTCTGTCTCTCTGTCTCTCTCTCAGGCTCTCTCTGTCTCTCTCTGTGTCTCTCTGTCTCTGTCTTTGGCTTTCTTTCATTGTTCTCTTCCTATTCAACTTCCCCAGTCTCCTTCCTACAAGATTTTTATTTTTAATTTGTTTTCTTGTTTACATCATTTATTTTCATGACATTTTTGAATTACAAAATTTCTCCCCATCTTTCCCATGCCCTGACCCTAAAATAGCAATCCCACTGTAAAGCCCATCCCCTGCTCTGCTCTTTTACTTTCTGGTAGGGCACGGAGGGTCTCCCTATCCCAGGCCCCGTATATCTTAATTCCTAGTTGCAGGTATTGCAGAACTTTACATTCTAGATTCTTTTGATTCCTCCCTTGTCACCCACTCCCACTGGAAGGACAATCAATTCAATACAAGCTGTGGATGTGTGATTATATAGCACATCTTCATAGTGGACATATTGTGACACTGATCATCTATCTCTCCTTCCTATCCCTCCCCCACCTTGCTCTGTTTGCCACCTGTCCCTTTACAGAAGTGTGTGCTTCCAGCATCCCTCCCCCAGACCCTGCACTCCACTCCATCATCCCCCCTCTCATCCCCATGCCCCCTACTCTCCTGTGTGGCATGATGCCCAGTTTAGAGTTTATGCCTCTTCTTCCCTAAGCCAAATTCAATGAGAGTAATTGAAAGCAAAGTTGTAACGGCTATCCCTTCCCTCTTCTATATGGGATGATT
>JAQQSW010019294.1:0-11075 GCA_028646575.1 Pseudocheirus occidentalis | reverse complement strand
ACTTCAGTATACGGACAGGGACAGGGTAGAGAACAGAACAAGGAGGGGGAGGGATAGGAAGGAGAGACAGATGATCACTGTCACAATATATCAACTATGAAGATGTCCTGTATAATCACACATCCATAGCCTGTATTGAACTGAGTGTCCTTCCAGTGGGGGTGGGTGACAAGGGAGGAATCAAAAGAATCTAGAATTTAAAGTTCTGCAATGCCTGCAACTAGGAATTAAGATATTCAGAGGCTGGGATAAGGAGACCCTTCCTGCCCTACCAGAAAGTAAGAGAGCAGAGCAGGGGACTGGCTTTACAGTGGGATTGCTGTTTTAGGGTTGGGGCAGGGGCAAGACAGGGAGAAAATGTGTAATTCAAAAATGTAATGAAAATAAATAATGTAAACAAGAAAACAAATGAGAACTAAATTAAAAATATAAAAAATAAATAAAAATAAAAACCCTATTGTTCTCTCTGCATCTCCCTTTTCCTTTATTCCTGTTGCCTCCCTTTTTTCTTTTCTCTTTCTTTCCACCAATCTCTTCCCTTTTCTCTTCCCAATCCTCTTTTCTTCTCTTTTTTCTCATTCCATCCTTCCTTTTCCCTCTCTTCTTACCTCCCCTTTCCTTTCCTTCTCCCTTTTTCTGTATCCTTTCCTTTCTTCTCTCTTACCTCCTTTCCTTTCTTCTCCTGTTTTCTTCCCCTACCTTATTTTACTTTCCTCTCTTTTCTGTCCTTTATGTGAACCCTGAGTAGGAATGGGGTAAGGAAGGGGTAGAGGGAGACTTTAAGATTTTCCTGAGGAACACTTACACAGCTGCTGCTGTGGGTACTCAAGTGGTTGCAAGGTTACAATTGTCATAAAGGACAATTATGAGAACAAATTCCTAATACTTTACCCATGACAATTAGGACAGTATATTTTTTCTTTAAAACATATTGAAACTATCTCAGAGATCTTGTTGGTACAGGGAACTAAGGGTTTTGGCTGTTGACAATACTTCCTCCTTGCCAAGGTGCCAAAAAGAAAAAAAGAAAGCAAGGTGCTTCCAGACACACTCAACCTGTGCTGTTGCACTAATTGTAATCAACAAGTTAGTGAAAAAAGAGTTTCACTCAGCTAAAACAGCTCATGGTGTCCTAGATACATATGGTTTTTCAATATCTTTCCACTGCTATGACTTCCGTTATCCTTTCGTTAACTCAAGAATGAGTGTTTTAATCCATTCCTTTATCAAACCTGAAATATCAGAGTACTTTCATGAATCATTGCAAGTAAACTAGAATAATTGGGCACCTCTGGAACACCATTATCTCATTGAAGTAGGGCAAGTGACAGGTTAAAATATATTTCCAAAAGAATAAAAGTTTCCCTGTCCTCCAGAAACTCTCATTTTCATAGAAAACATACTGAAAATTTCCTCTTCAAGTTTAACAGAAATGCTGGTGGTCCATGGTATGCAGTGGTAAAGCAGATAGTAATGTCTCTTTAATGTCTTTTCCACTGATAAAATCACATTTTTTGTTAATGTTTAACCATTTGACAGTGTTAAGGACTTTGGTGGTAAGAAAATTTTGTTCTGACTCTTCAGTAGTTTTGAGTGTAACTCTACTGGGGGGAAGTTGTGAGTCTATATTTCCACTGCCATTGCTTCTAAGGATAAGGGCTATGTATACCATGCTGGAAGCATTGCTATAAGGCTCTCTGATTCAGGGTCCTGAACTGTCTCCATTGCGCTCTGAGGTGAAGTGGTATTCGAAACTGTGATCATGGTTAGACTTGCCTGGCACATGTTACCTACTGTCTCTTCCTCTGGGTTGATGTCTACCTCCTTCTGTTTATTTTTGCCTGCCCTCTACATGGCAATTGCGGGGCAATTGTTGGGGGAAACTTGACCCTTCTTCATAGGAGCTACTTACTAATATAATTGTATCAGTGACACTGGCAGATCAACCAGTGGACAAGGGGGTGCTATCACTTCCAGGGCTCTAGTGATAATCATCCTGGTGGCCATTGGTCGGCAGTTGTTATTAGTTGTAATGTGAAAAGTGGGCCTGTTTGTGGGGGGTGAGGGGTGGGGATACGGATGAAGTTACAATTGCTATATCCAAGATGATTGAATTCAGTGTCCTGTGCTATCTTTTTAGTAGGTTGGAGAGGAAAATGTTTTTGGTTCAACTTGCCTGGTACATATTGCCTCCTCTTTCTTCTTCAGATGTACCTTACTTCTCCATTGAGGGATTATAATGCTTATTATGCATCTCATTATAATAGATGTTCTTAATTTTTTTTCTTAGTTTCAAAGACCCTTTGGTCTTGGCAGGCTGATTAAGCTATATATTCCTTCTCAGACTTTAATTTTCAAATGTACAAAATGTAATATATAGGATTTCAATGGATATAATTAAAAAAAAGAATAAAGTGATCAAAATCTTTTTCTACAAAAGTTCATAGGCCCTAAGAGAAGAATCCTCATGCCTCATAGCATTTTACCCCAAATGTAGCTCTGTTCCAAACTTTACCATTATTGTAGAGGACAGCACTATCCTTTCAATCCCCCAGGTTCACAACTTGATATCACTTTTTGCTTCTTATTTTCCATCACCCCACATATCAGAATCATTATTAAATTTTATCTTTCCTTACTTTAAAATATCTCTACCTTTCTCCTTATAAAGTTACTACATTAGTTCTATCACTCATCACAGCTCACTTGATATAAGCCACCAGATGTCCCTGACTCAAATCTCTTCCTTCTCCAATAAAACCTTAATAGTTACCAAAATGATTTTACTAAAGCACAGGGCTGACCTTTTCATCCCTCTCTCCCCTCAGTGGTTTTCTCTTACTTTAGGATCAAATATTTCCTACTCATCTAATCCTTTTAAAATTACTATTGTTTTTTTTTTACAATTTATAGTATTATATGGTAGAATATAGAATTAATTTATAAATGAATAAATATGAATATAGTAGAGGAATGTGAACCTTTTAAAATATTTTTTTTCCTATTTTAATATATATGAGACAATTGTTCACTCTGGAAAAAACACTCAATGATAAAATCAGAGAACCTTTAATATGAGATGTTGGGGGGTGGAGCCAAGGTGGGAGCACAGAAGCAGGAAAACTCCACATCTCACACATAGCCACCACAAAGAGCCATAAAATATAACTCTAAACAAAATTTAGGGCTCCAAAACTCATGCAAAAATATAGAATAACACATTTCCCTCAAAAGCCAGCTAGGTAGGAAGGGCTCATCACAGCAACCTGGGAGCCAAACCAGCCCAGCCTGAAACTGTGACTTAGCCATGGGAGTGGCCAGGAGAAGCTACAAATGGAGCCTTCAGGAGAGTGGATCAGTGGCAGCTGTAGCACTTTCCAGGAATATCAAGCCATAAGGAAAAGGACAAAGTCGAAGGTTAGTGGAAATCAGCTAAATTTGGGGGAGAAAACCAATCTGGCCAAACTGCCTCCATGGCAAGGAAGTAGCAGAAACAGTGGCCCTGTAGACGTCTCCATGTGGCTGCTTCAGAACTCCCACCCTCCAGACTATGGGAGAGGGGAGCGATTGCTTAGAGGCTAAGTGCTCTTTTCTTGAGCTTCCTGGATCTGGATTATGGAATGGGGTGTTGGTCCTGGGATATGTTTTCAGTGATCCAAAGTTGGTGGGGGCTGCAACAACTTCCTAATAGCTCCAGCAACTGTGAAAACCCTAGCGATTTGGGACAGAGCGTTCCTCTCTGGAAGCAGAGATCCACAGAGCTAAAAAGTCAAGTAAGTCACTGGCAACATGAGCAGGCAAAGCAAGCAAAGTAAGAACAGCAATTGAACTCTAGAATTCTTTTTTGGGGGCAAAAAAGATCAAAGCATGAATGGGAGAAAGACAACACAGTCAGAACTCCCACACAAAAAGCTTCCAAGAAACCTAGAGTCCCTGCAAGCCATAAATCAGGCTAAGAAGGACTTTGAAAACCAAATAAGAGAAGTACAGGAAAAAATGGGGAGGGAAATTAGAATGATGCAAGAAAATTCATGAAAAGAGAGTCAACAACCTGACTGAAGAAAATAATACTTTAGAAATAGATTAACTCAAATGGCAAAAGAGCCCCAAAAATCAATGATGAGAAGGATGCCTTAAAATATCAAATTTGCCAGATGGAAAAAGAACGTTAAAAGCTTTCTGAAGAGAATAATTCCTTCAGAATTAGAGTGGAGCAAATGGAAGCAAATGACCTTATGAGAAATCTGGACACTATTAAGCAGATGCAAAGAAATGAAAAAAATAAAAAGCAATGTGAAATATCTCATTGAAATAACCACTGACCTGGAAAATAGATCCCGGAGAGACAAATTAAAAATTATTGGACTACCTGAAACAATGATAAAAAAAAGAATTTAGAAAGCATCCTTCAAGAAATTCTCAAGGAAAATTTCCCTGATATTTTAGAACCATAGGGTAAAATATAACTTTAAAGAATTCACCAATCACCTCTTGAAAAAGATCCCCAAGAGAAAAATCCTAGGAATGTTATAGCCAGGTTCTGGACTCCCCAGAACAAGGAGAAAATATTACAGGCTGCCAAAAAGAAGCAATTTGCATACTGTGGAAACACAATTAGGATAACCCAGGATCTGGCAGCTTCTACATTGAGGAATCAAAGGGCCTGCAATATGATATTTTAGAGATCAAGTGAGCTTGAATTAAAAGAATCCTACCCAGCAAAAAGAATCACTTACCCAGAAAAATTGAGTATAATGTTACAGGGAAAAGTATGGTCATTCAGTGAGGCAGAAGACTTTCAAACATTCTTGCTGAAAAAACCAGAACTGAAAAGAAAACCTGATACTCAAATACAAGAAGCATGAGGATGTAAACACGGAAAAGAAGTGATAAGGAATTCATCAAAGTTGAACTATTCATATGCCAACATGGAAAAAATGATAATTGTAATTACCTCTAATAAATATTGGCTGTGTAATGTAATCAAGTAATTTAACCTTCTAGTGACCTAGGAAAGACAACAAATTGTGGAACAATTATAGATCTGCACTGGAAGAAGTTATATATACCATACAATCCCAAGGAATAACTTTAAAAAGTCTGCTGAGTAGTTACTTTGAGTAGAAAACTCACAGCATTTTTATGAGTAGTTTTTAAAATCTACCTATCAGAATCCACCCTTACCAAATGGGTAGATAATGATTTTCCATGCTGTTTTATAGGAGCCCAGTCCCTGTGTGGACTAAGGATCTGGTGAATTTGATTAATTGAAACCTTGATTAATGTGGACAATGCTGAACTGTTTTGTTATTGTTTCCTCCTTAGCGTCTGTCTTGGATTACCAAGACTATTGGTGATAGTATATCAATCATTTTTTCTTGGGTATATGTAGACAAGACTTAAGTTTTTGAATGAGTAGATAGTTTCAGAAACTGTTGTGTGTAATATTAATTACTGTCAGAAATCAGATCCATTACATTCATGAGCTACTTTAGAGTCATCTATTTATCAGAAAATAAATTTGAATTTATGTTAATCACAAATTAAGTAAAAAAAAGAGTATAAAATACATACTTTGGAAAAAATATGATTTCTAGAGAATTTAGTTCCACTTATTTTTTCTTTAGAACACAATATTTACCTAAACCAAGTGAAATTACTAAGAATTTAGATGAAAACTATCAAATCATAAGGACATTTAATTGAGGATACAAATTAATCAGTCAAAGTGGAACATCTGGTCACCTTTGCCTAGAATTACATATGTGGGATTAATACTATCCCAAGTCTAATGCATATATTTAAACTGCCTCTAGATTTAATCCAAACTATTGTCAAAAGATTTCAACTCTCGTTAGCTGTGGTGCCAGATAAGTGCTTTATTTTCTTTCTGAAGCTGCTGCTTTTACCGATATTGTGTTGACTACTCACCAAGCTTTGATTCAGCAAAGTCCTATCCTGTTAGAGCAGACAACAACAGTAATTTTCAGTTCTAGCACTTCAGTTTTCTCATTACAAAATTTGGCTTCCTCCTCCTGGCTTGGGAGAGCCCTGATCACTGTCACTAAGCCCTAGGGGGCCAATGAAGAGGAGTAACAACAGCAGAAGGGATGCCAAAGCAACAGCAGATATGCAAGCAACAGCTGCCTGGTGATCTGTCCTCCTCCTGGACATTCATTTCATTTGAATGCAGCAGTTAAGTCAGCTTGTGTGGTCAATACACATTCTGGATGAGGAAGCCAAAAAAGTCTAAGCTGTAAGTTAGAAATGAAGCAACAAGATTGTTAACTCCTTTCTGTGGTTTAAGCAACAGTGGCAGTGTTTTACTTGGTGGTTCAAGTCAGAGAAATATTAGTAGGTTCAGTATTAACTATAAAACAAAATTGTTTTGTTTTGTTTTTGCATTGTGTCTCTAACAGCATCTAATAACCATTTGTGGCAGTCATAATTCTTGAATTCTAGTTTAGGTTCTGACTATATGACCTTTACAAGTCACTTATGTTCTCGCATCTTTATTTTCCTCATAGAATAAAAGAGTTTAAATAAATCGGTTATCTTTGAAATATTTTTCAGATTTCAAAATGCTCTTGAATTCCTTACTTTAAGGCTTTAAGATATCTGGCATGAAAATAAAAAATACCAACAAGCAGATAATTTTTCCAGTGTTATATCATTACTTTATGAGAAAAGATTCAGTTTCTCTAAGTTTTGAATAAGTTATATAGATTTATGCACCCCTGTAATCTTTCTTACTCTTCCAGTCTTTCAAATCTTGCTTGCCCTCAAACACGGATGTTGTATACAGCCCCAGAGCTTTAGCATGGAAAGTAGAAAACTGAGATTCATCTTTAACCCATGAAACTCATATCCTAACAGGCTTCAGTTGTACTTACCTCAAATGCATGCAAAGCAATGTAATCTGCAATCTGTCCCCATAAATCAAGGCTCAACTTCTATGTGATTTATTTGAAAAGATAGACATTCTATTTTAGGACTTGCAGTTTCATGGAGACTGTAGATACAGTTTTGTTTCCCAACTGTTTCATCAAATATATCTATAATGTGAATATTAAAGGCTATTTGCCTTTCACACCCCGAAACTGTTTCAAGATAAAAGGTTTGGTCAAAATATCAAAGAGTTTCTTCAAACTCAAGACTTTGTTCAAAAGAAAAACTTTAAAAATTCTGTCACAGGCAAACTCATTCTGCTCTTGTGTATAGTCTTCCTTGTTGTTGTATTCTGTCTCAAAGCAAACTACTTATTGTGGAATTCAGTATATCCTTAAAAGCTTCATTCATCTGATTTTTCACATATGCTGTGGGAAAAGCACCGAACTGAGAATCCTGACTTTGTAAATAATGTGCTACATGACTTTGAGTGAATCATTTAATCTATCTAAGCCTGGCTTTGCATTTCTAAAATGGGAGTAATTCCCACCCTACCTACTTCATGAGTATCTAGTGAGGTAATAGATCTGAAAACACAAGAACAAACAAAACTCCTGCTTTTGTGTCAGTTTATTAGTTTTACAGATAACATATAGTCATAGCCCAGGTAGAAGTGAAGTATGCTAAGAACACCTGAATTCAAAATTTGAATACACTCCTTTTCCAGTATGGCCTTTGTCCAGTAACCTAGGGCATGTGCATGAGTGTGTGTGTGTGTGTGTGTGTGTGTGTGTGGTGTACGTGTGTGTGCTTATTTATACTTACTTGTGTATATTAAAAATAAAACCTAAAGGGAGGCAGATTATATCTCACAATATTGAAAAAAATATTAACAATTAGAAGTATTAATATAAGTACCTACTTTGTGCCAAACATTTTGCTAAGTACTCGACAAATAAATACAAAAGTAAAACAATAATATAGAAACTCACTTCCTAGAGTGGGGACACAATATTTTTTTAACTGATGAATACATGTAAAACTTTATAAAACAAATTTAAAATTATAGGGTGCACTTATAATAACAATAACAACTGCAACAAGAGCAATGATTAATGATAATGACATTAAAGACAGTAGTTGGTAGTTAGAATACATAGTATGTGAAGTATTGCAAAACTCTGTAAGAACACAATCCCATTTGACACTCAAAGCAACTCTGATATAGGCAATTTTAGTTAGACAAATTTTACAAATTAGAAACCTGAAGTACAGAGTGGTTAAATTCAGGTAGAGGTGAAGTGACTAGCTCAGGGTCACACAACTGATGAATATTTTGATAGAATCATAAGACTACCAGCCCATGGAATTCTTATGTACATGGCATACCTGGATTTCAGCAAAAAAAGTTGGCAATCTTTTCTCAATGAAGTTGTGGATCTGATTGCTATGGTCTAAATGATAAAAGAGTTTTATGGATTAAAAATTGGTTGAATGACTAGAGCCACACACTGCTGACCAATGGAATCGTACCTCTAGTTTCCTGTGATCTCGGATTTTTAACATGTTTTATCAATGGAGGAATGCATATTAATATAAATGAAATGTTTTAGAAGGTAAAATTTTTATAAATTTAAAAGGTCTTCAAAGGGGAGAACTGGCAAAATTTAAATTGGTAAAATTAAGCATTGCAGTGAGCAAAATGCTCGGCACATAGTAGGAATTTAATAGAAAATGTATTTTCAATTGATAAATGGTTCTATGAAAAAGAAAACATTAATATCACATGAGCTACAATCTTTGCCAATAGAACTGTGTTGAGAAGGATGAACAATAGTGTTTCAAAGCAGAGAAACAACTTGAAAACAATCCTTTAGGAGAAATCAGATGACACATTTATTTGCATTCTTATTCGGTCATATCATCTTAGATTTTGCAGAAAAATTGCAAATCAATTGTCTCAGTTAAATATTTATTAAGTCCTTATTATGCCAAAAGACCTATGAGGCTGGGAATACAGAAATTAGTGTAATATCATCCCTAAGTTCAGAGAAATGTATAATTTAGTAAAGGAAGTCTTGTTGAATTTCTAACCAACATAAAAAAAAATAACAACCTTCATTTGATATCAGGATGGAGGAATTATACCTACACTCTATTTCATTACAATATTTAACTGTGCATGAATAGTAATCTCAAGGGCATTCATTCATGTGATGCTACAGTAGAAAAAATATGAATATAATTTTGGTCTATATGTTGATTATACAACCATCCACAATCTTGATAAGACTATATCTCAAACATTAAATTCAGTTCTCCAGGTCAAATGTTAGAAGTAGACTGAGAGGATAAAGAAAGTCCAGAAGAGAATAAAAACCATACAACATGAAAAACTTTTAAGGGAAATAGGGATCTTTAGTTTAAAGAAGGGAAAACCTAGATGGAGCATTATGTCTGTCTTCAAAGAGCTTCATAGGAATCATGAAGAAGAAAGATTTGCCTTTTTCTTTGTTAATAGAATCAAGATACAGGCTTCCAGTAAAGACTTTGACAAAATTTTTTTGTAACATACTAGTAGACAAGGTGGAGAGATGTGACCTAAATGATAGTTCAATGGAATAACTTGTTTTAATATAAGGAAAACCTTCCTGACCATTAAAGGTGGCCAAAAATGAAATGGGTTATCACTTGCAGGTAAAATGTCAGTCAGTCAAGCTCATCATGTAAAGTCTGCTTGGTCAATTGTTTGAAATGCTGGAGAGAACATATATGTGTCAAGTAATGAATTAGACTGGGAGACTTCTGAGTTCCCTTCCTTATTTGGAAAAGTTCGTATTCAATATAATTCAGTTCAGAAAAAAATTAACACTTAGGGGCATATGGACAACACTTTTAAGTTAAATGAATGCATGCATACATTCATACATGAATGTCTGCATAATACATACACAATGAGTAGATAAGCAAGTTAATTAATGAACAGTAATAAACTTCTGATATTCATGTTTAACTTCAATTTCTGTCTCTCTCCTTTTTTATAACATCTTAAAATTGTTGTTTGGCTATAGCAAAATTTATTTGCTTTCCCCAAATAGTTTGTAAGTTCAACAAACACTCAGTCTATGTTCTCTGCATTTTTGTTATTCAAAGTGTCTGCTTCAATTCTAAGCTTTCATTGCATATAGTAAAGGAATTATAAAAGAGATGATTGAGATAATACCTAAAATTTGGGGGGTTATATTATTCCTTTAACAAATATTAAGCTTCTTCACTAGGCAAAGCAATTTAAAGTTAGTGGTTTTGACAATGGGCAGAGCTAAATAACAAAATACCTGATTGTCTCTGTGGTTTACAACTTGGGCAACAATCTTCTCCATACTACCAAATACAATGTCTTGAATATCAGTATAAATCTCACCCATACTACTTTTGCAATATTTGATGATTCGATAGATTAATTATGAATATCACCATACTTTCATTAATCACAGTTGTATATTTCTATATTGTTTCCATTTATTGCTTCCCATAATTATTTATGGAGCATAAACATTTATGTTCCAGAGAAATCTCAGTTTAATTAAAGGACATAGAGCTTGAAAACACTTAGTCCAAAGAGTCAGAAGAGATAATCAAGTTCACTTACAGTTACAGAGGAAAGGGTAAGAGTTTCAGTTTTGAATTGATTGCAAATGGAGAAAGAATAAATAAATAAATAAAAGATTTCCTAGGATAACACATTCAAATTTTGCAGTTCAGAAGAGGGAAATTGTTTTCAGTTCCCCAAAATAAAATTTTTAGTCATTTCCCATTACTCTCATTCTTGAATGAATGAAATGTTGGTCTAATAAAACTGAATAGATGCTCTAGGCCATAACTCTAGGCACAAACTTTTTCTCATAATATACGTACATGTACATGAACACACAATACACATATGTGTATGCATGTGTGTGCATACATGTGTATCTTTGTGTGTGTTATGAGGGGTATGCTATTACATGGACATGGACACAGTATACTTCCCAAACAATAGGATCATAAACTTCTCTGCAAGGATTTTTAGAAAGTTAATTGTCACTGACAACACCAAAAAAATTTAAGTCTACATAATGTTAATTTATGCATATTATTATCATTATGATCCCTGAATATTTCCAAATGGAAATCACTTTTCTTTTTTT
>JAQQSW010019293.1:0-11075 GCA_028646575.1 Pseudocheirus occidentalis | reverse complement strand
CTGTGGAGTCCACAGGCCAGGAGCTCTGAAGCAGCCCAGTGGGGGCAGTTGCTGGTTGCAGCAGATCCTGCCCTTCCCCCACTGCTTCCTTGCCCTGGGGGCAGATCAGCCAAACTGCTTTTCCTTCCCCAAAGTTAGCTTGAAAGCTTCACTTTCACTGACCTTCTCTAATCCTGGCTTGATAGATGTGGAGATTGGTCGAGGTGTCATAGATCTGCTCTCCAGGGTAGACTCATGCTGTGGCTTGCCTCTTCCCGACCACGCTGGGGCCTGGCCACTGTCGGTTTTGTGCTGGGCTGGCCTTGGATCCCAGCCTGCCACCATGAGCCCCTCCTGCTGAGCTGCCTTCAGCAAGAGATGTGTTTTCTGTATTTTTGTGAGTTTGGGAGCCCTAAAATTTGTTTATAGTCGTATTTTATGGGTATTTAGGGTGGTTGTGTGGGAGCTGAGAAACTTTGCTTCTTCTACACTGCCATCTTGGCTCTGCCCTGAAATTAATCCATTCTTAATGAAGCATAATCATATAGTGGAAGACACCTCCACCTGGAGTTCCTGCTAGCTTTTCAAACTCAATGTGTCTAAAATAAAACTAATCATCATCTTGCCCAAATAAGTCCCCTCTTCTCCTGCCTTTTCTCTTTCTGTCAATGGTACCACTCTTTTAGAAGCCTATCCTCAAAATTTTGTAGTCATCTTCTACTCTTTCTTCTTTGCCTTCAATATTTCAAGTGCTTGTACCATTTCTCAAATTAGAGCTGTCTTAGCCATTACCATAGACATGGCTCCAATGCAAATATATATTGCCCCTTGCCTAAACTCTAGTGATGTCCTTCTAAGAAAAGTTTGGCTAACAAACTAAAACCTCTTCTAATTATGGACATTTTTCTGTTCTCCTTTTGCCACCATCATTTTGCTGAGGTTTTTTGAAGTTCACTCAATCCATCTATACCACTCTGTCCAGATGATAGTTGAGGGTATATGTTGAAAATGACTACAGTAATCACACACATTTCTATGGAAACTAAAACCAATTCTCACTCAAGCTAGATGTGATTTTTAAAATAAGTTTCAATTTTTCATTATTTTAATGTACTCTTCCTTGTTTTCACCCTTTGGAAATTTGTCTCTAAAGAAAATAAGGGAATTAACTACAAAAGGGTCTGCAGGTACCAAATGTACAAAAGAGTATGGTTATGGTCTGAAAAATGACCCTGTAAAAATAGCACTGACATATTTACTCCTATTCAAAAAAACTTCATGTCACATTCTCTCAGTTTACAAGCAAATGCTGATTTTTCTGACAGTTCCTGTCAGAAAACCCTGTAGGTCATGTGATAAGTTTACTCTCATCACTGACCCATCACCTAAAAGTCCATAAACAGAAGATAGTCATGGATTTTTGTCAATGATAGACAGGACAGTCAACAATTGACATTATCTTTTCATTAGTTCTGAATGTGATTTATCAAGAATTAGTATATCAGAACAGGAGTCTATGCCTTGAAGACAATAGCATAGGGATGAGCACAGCAGGTCCAACTATCTCTCATACGCTTGGAATGAACCCTTCCCCCCTCCCCCATTTCCACCTCCTGACACCTTCCTCCAAGGCCTATCTCAGATGCCACCTCTTTTATGAAACTTACCTGATCCCCCCAGCTATAAGTGACCCCTTGGCCCTTTAGTTTCTTGGACTATTGTTTGACCTCATCACTATACTTAATTATTTTCCAACATGTTAGACTTATCTACTGAAGTCTCAACACCTTATTAAATGATAAACTAGAGAATATAACATTTTCCTTCTTTGAATCTGCAAATATTAGTGTATAGTATGTTTGTTAAGTAGAATTATGCTGTATATGTAGTACCATTGCATCTTTGCCTCAGTTAATAAATATTAAGCACCTACAATTTTCCAGGCACTGGGCTAAGCAGTAGAGATGCAAATAAGAAAAAGAAACAGCTGCTTCATTAAGCAGAAGGAAAGTGCAGTTATTTAGAAGGTTGTAATCCCACCATAAAGGAAGGCTTTGGGAGGAGTTTGATGCTTTATCCTCCAGCCCTCCAGTGAGAGGAGAGAGGCAACAAGGGTAAGCTGAGAAGGTGTTGATTATCAATGAGAATCAATTTGTGTGGTGATGAGATTTCAGGTGATCACTTTAAGGGTTTTGCTGTTGGGGGAGGCCAGTGGCAACATGCCAGCATAGAGAATGTGTTCCATAAAGCCAATGAGAGCTGTTGATGGCAAATAGAGTTAGCTGCACAAAAATATCTTCCCTATCTCACTGTTTAGCATTTTAGAGCTACTCCCTTAGAATAATGGAATGACTCTAGAAGGTCCTGTTTAAAATGTACCTGTGACCTGGGAGGATAACATATTAACCATTAGGACAAGTTAATTCTTCAGATTAGCTTGCTGTTACTAGTAACAACAGTTTATATTTATATTACATTTTATAAATATATATATAATATATAATATACATATATATATAATAAATATATATAACATATATAATATACATATATATTTACCTTCCTTATGACAACCCCATTAGGTAATTCATATAAATATTTTTATCTCCATTTTGCATATGAAGAAAATAAATTCAGAGGAATCATGGCTACTAAGCCACATATCTGGGACACCAACTCAAGTCTTCTAATTCCCAGTTCAATAAACACCACCACACCATATTACCTCAGAGAACAGGGCTCTGGAATGGTGATACACAGAATAAGTAAGTTTGGCTGCAGGGATTAGAAAAAAGTGAGAAAGGACTATAGTATGAGATTTTGTTCTCAGGGGTCCCAGGCAGTTGGTCAAACCTGGGGTGGGGGTGGGAGGGCAGAGAGAGACAGAGAGATGCCTTTTTATTCCTAATGCATTTGATTCTTGCATCATGATGATGTCAAGATAACTCATACAAGGGGAACCTCAAAGGAAGGAAGGGACTGTGGAAAAACAAACCCTTGCCTTCAAAATTTTGCTCAAGGCAGATGCTAGAACAGCAGTTCTCAACCTGTGGGTTATGTTCAATTTGTAACAATGATGCATTATCAGATATTTAGATTACAATTCATAACAGTAGCAAAATTACATTTATGAAGTAGCAACGAAAATAATTTTATGGTTGGGGGTCACCACAACATGAAGAACTGTATTAAAAGGTCACAGCATTAGGAACGTTGAGAACCACTGTGTTAGAAGGTATAAGAAAGGCAGCAATAGGATATAAGGCAGTTGGAAGTGGCTATAGGACTTCCTTCCTTCATCATGCCTCAACCATCTCTCACTTTACAGATGAAGAAACTGAATCCCAGGGTGCTCACCTAACATCTATAGTCACACAGCTAGTAAAAGTTAGGATTTCAAGTCATCCTGTGACTCAAGTCAATAGTCTTTCTACTATGCCATTATTTGTCCTCCAAACCCACAGCTCTTTCAAACCTCAAGACTGTGGTTTTCTCTACCACAATCCTCCTAATCACTAAGGTTCAGAATCTCCGAGTAATCCTTGGCCCTTTTGCCTCTCCATCATCTTCCAGCACATATAGCCAGTTGCCACATTAGCCAACTTTATCTCTACAATATCTCTTACATCTAAATATCCTCTTTTCTCCATTCATCTAGCCATCATCCTAGTTTAGACGTTTTCTTCTTGTTGTGTGAATGACTATAATAGCCTTCCTAATTGGTCTCCCTGATTCCAATCCCTCTTCTCACCATTCTACCTTATGTACAGACACCAACATAATCTTATTACAGCACAGACCTGATCGTGTCACTCCAACGATGAAATAAGTAAGGAATAATAAATATATATAGGTGATGACCCATAGAATAAATTAATACAAAGTCCTTAGTCTAACACTTAGGTCTCTTCACAATCTGAATCCCACCTATATTTCCAGCTTATTTCACATTTCTTATGCTCATGGATTCTACATTCCAGCAAAATCTGCTAACTAGTTGCTCCCCCAAACCCAGAACTGCCTGCCTCTGTGGCATCATGTAGGCTGTCCCCTTTGACTTTGACTTTGACCTACCTCTGCCTCTCAGAATTCCTTTATTCCTTCAAGCTCAGCTCATATGCCACATTCTCTTCCTTAACACCTTCCAATTATTGATACACTCTCTTCCTCCTTGGTTTTCCTAGTACTATACTTATTTGTACACAGGTTATCTTCCCAGCAAGGTGGCACAGTGGATAGAACACCGGGCCTTTACTCAAATAGACCCACCTTCCAGAGTTCAAATCTAGCTTCAGATACTTATTAGCTGCACAACCCTGGATAAGTTACTTAAACTTATTTGCCTCAGTCCTTCATCTGTAAAAAATGAGATGGAAAACAAAATGACACACCACTCCAGTATCTCTGCCTAGAAAACCCCAAATGGGGTCAGAAAGAGTCAGACACAACTGAAATGATACAACAACAATCTTCCCAGTGTAATGTAAGCTCTTTAAGTCCAGAAAGTATTTTGTCTATATGTCTGTATCATCATTTTTATTGTACTGTTCTATGGAAATGCTTGTTTTATTCCCAGCACCTATCACAATGTCTTGAACATAAGTATAAATATGGGACTAATGCTTATTACATTTAACAGACTCATGGACAATGCAAAGTAGTCAAAGTTTTGCTCCTTTATTTGAGCAATCCATCCATCTCTGAAGCACCAATCATTGTTGCTCCCAAATGGTAAGAAATATGTAGGAAACTATGGTCTTGAAGGGACACATGGGGTAGCCCCTTTGAAAGTTGATATATCATCCTTATACCAGCATGCACCATCTCCTACTCACCCATGAACTTCTAGACTGGTTAGAAATTTGAGGATGAAGCAGAGAACCTGTTGTGCTCAGTGATGGAGCAAATAGTATCAAGAAGTTCTAAGTCAGGGACTCAAAATGGTATCTCTCCATTTGGGATCAAAGTTGCAGAGAGGTAATGTTTCAGTTCCAAGTAAGGAATGCTTTTTAGCAACTAGAGCAACTAAAAATGGAATGGATTAATAGTAGTGAGTTACCCCTCAATCAATGTTTCTTAGAAAATACTGTATAATCATTTGTTTGGCATGTTGCAGAGGAGATTCTTGGTCAAATATAGATCTGACTTGATGATTCAGAGATTTTAGGAAGGGGATATTGATCAAAGATATAACCAATGACAAATCTGAAGATAGGACATTATTCAGCTAGCTAAATTCATTCAGTTACTACAATATTATAAGTATAGGTTATTTAAATGCTATTTGTACTGCACTGTCTTATACATGCAACAAATTATGTAAATGCAAATTGGGTACTGTGATTTCTATGGATCTTGTGATCATTAGGCACCCATACCATTACCAAAAGGCCTCTCTCCACTGTCCAATTGCATATGATACTGTGAAATGTTATGCAAGAACTCTAGAGAAAATAAACATATCCCAGTTCTCACTATCTGTCTACTCACAATGCAATGAACAGACTGATCACTTAAAGCCATAGAACAATTAATGTGCTAGTATATGTATAACCTAAATCAGATTGCTTGCTCTCTTTGAGAAGGAGAGAGGAGGAACAGAAGAAGAAAAATTTGGAACCAAAAATCTTATAAAAGTGAATGCTGTGGGGCAGCTAGGTGGCACAATGAATAGAACACTGGCCCTTGAGTCAGGACAACCTGAATTCAAACCCAGCCTCAAATACTTAATACTCACTAGCCAGGTGACCTTGGGCAAGTCACTTAACCCCAACTTCCCCTCTAAAAAAGAAAAAAAAGTTAATGTTGAAAACCAGCTTTACATGTAATTGGAAAAAATACTGTTAAGTGGGGGGGAAAGTCATGGAACAACAGAAAATAATATGCAACCTACTAGCATCTTCTAGGCCACTCTCTACTGTGTACTTTTAACTGCCAAGCCAGTGTAGTGATGAATCCAAAGTGTACTACTTATTTGTTTTATGGGTTTTTTGTAGTTGTTTACTTGTCTGTATTCCTGAAAGGGTAGTTCCTCCTTCCTGATTCTTATTTACAAGCAACAGCTTGCCTAAAGTAAACTGAACAGGCACTTTTCATGCCTCCTCTGTTGTAAGACAGCTCTTTATAAACAGAGCAGATCAGCACATAACTAGTCAATAATACACTACAATTACAGTCATTGTCTAGCTTGGCATTTGTTCAACTGGGAATGCCAGAGTAGATTAGGAGGTTTATGTTTAAAAGAAAGCAGCACCTCATGCCTGTAAAACTTAACTTTTCCCATTAGAGAGGTTTCCATTTAAGCAAGTCTGAAATAAATATTTCCATAGCCATGGGGTGGCAGAGGATCCAGGAAAATTAGCCAAAAGACATGATTCTCTCCACAAACTTTCCCAGAGGTCTTCTATGAATGTCTCCTTTGCCGCCATCACATTCTACCAATCACAATTCTATTTGTGTTATGTTTACTGGTGTAGTGCTCATACTCCTTCTATTACCTCCTCGAAGCCATATTTTTTTTCATTTTCATTTTTATTATCTTCTAGATCTAGCAGAGTTCCTTGCACATAATGGTAAAACTGAATAGAAATTTGTTGGATTTAATTGAAATCCTTTAAAGCTGAGGGAAGAAGCACATACATTAAGGTACAGCAGCTTCTTTGGTCACTCAAATCAGAACACAGGACAACCTGATGACAAGTGAACTTTGAATAGGCAGGTGTCTTCTAATGCAAGTTTTTGCCACTCTAACTTCCCTATCAAAGAACCATGTAGATAGGCTTCTCAGTCAGCAGCACGTGAGTTCATAAGTAATACTTAGGAAAATGCTTATTCCTAAACATATTTATGTACTCCATTAGTATGGAGAATGGTAGAATGGTAAGGGAGGTAGAATGGTATCTAGAATATATAGGTATATAGAATGGCAGTAGAATGTATAGAGCTCTAGGCCTGGAGTCAGGAAGACCTGAGTTCAAATCCAGTCTCAGACTCTTACTAGCTGTGTGACACTGGGGAAGTTACTTAACCTCTAGTTGCCTCAGTTTCCTCAACTGTAAAATCCTTCACAATGTAGCTCGCTCCAAGCTATCTTCATAGACTGCTTCCACAATACTCCTTCTCTATGTTCCAGCAAGACTAGCCTACTCAGTGTATTCCATAGATAACATGACTTCTCCCAAGTTCATTCTTTTGCATAGGCTGTCTTCCCTGCCCCTCCCAGAATGTTTTCTTCAATGCTAGGCACAAGTAACATACCACCTTTCCTAATCTCCCCTTTGTTGGTTCTCTTCTTTCTTCTCCCTATCCTGGTGATGTTATTTTGTATATACTTTATATGTGTTTTATATTTATTTCTCCCGAGTGTAAATAGAATGCAAAAATCACTGAGAGTTACATGGGCTACTGTATGGTTTTGTCTTTGTCGCTTCAGTACCTAGGACAGTGACTTATTGTGGGGGTGAGGGGGAAGAAGAGTAGTATTGAGGGGTCCAGCATCTGAATTTTCACCATCACAGGGAATTCAAGGGAAGAAGCATCTTAAATTAATTTTTTTTGGTTTTTTTTTTTTGGTTTTTTGCTTTTTTGGAGGGCAGTTGGGGTTAAGTAACTTGTCCAAGGTCACATGGCTAGATTTTGTGTTAAGTGTCTGAGGCCGGATTTGAACTCAGGTCCTCCTGACTCCAGGGCCGGTGCTCTATTCACTGTGCCACCTAGCCGCCCCTTAAATTAAATTTAAATTAATTAAATTTCTTTTAAACAATCTGTAATTTTAAGAGTCATCGAGCACTGCCTGGGGTAATGAAAGATTAAGTGAACTGCCCATAGTCACCCAACCATTAAATATGAAGGGAAGAACTGTTTTTTCTTGACCATCAAGGTTAGTTTTCTTTCTAGTAAAGTGCACAGTCTTCTCTGTGCCTAAATGTTCAACAATTTTTCCTTGAATTGAATTGAACTATGAGGATATCAAGCAGCAGTGATGGACAATAGCACCAGAACCAACATTAAACCACTTCTCCTCTGAAACTGCCTATGTGCCACAACTCAAAGCTGGCAAAAGTAGATTCTTTTGGTTGGTGTTTCATTCAATGCCTATCCCAGAAAAACATCTAACCATCTAACGTACTGTGCCAGATTCTTAAGAAGATAAGAGAAGTTGGGTAATAGTTAGCATAAGACATGATCTTAGGCAACTCAGTCCAGTAAGAAAGACACGGGAACTATAATATGCAATATTACATGTGAATTTTGAGGGAGCATGGTATAGTGGACAAAGGTCTGAACTTGGAGTCCAGAAGACCTGAGTTCATATCGTACCTCAGATACCACTAGCTGTGTCTTCCTAGAGAAGTTACCCACCTCTCTGAGACTGAGGTCAACTCTAAATTTTATTTTTTTGTTATAAATCAGTTGCAGTTCAAGAGGATTCTTGGTATACTGACATATTATAATATTAACAATGATAATTAGCAAGTATATTGTGCTTTAAGATTTGAAAGTGATTTACAAATGTCATCACATTTGATCCTCAAAAAAACCCCATGAGGTAGACAATATTATCATTCCCATTTTATAGTTGAGAAAATAGAGACTGAGAGAGGTTAGGTGATTTGCCCAGGGTCACACAACTAATAAGTGTCTGAGGCAGGATTTGAACTCAGGAATTTCTGATTCCAAGTCTAACACTCTATCCTATGCATCATCTAGCTATGTATTACATGTTAAGAACAGTAGAAAGTAGTGAAACATAGGACTGCATGATGTCCAAAGGGAATATTTATTGACCAGGATACCAGGAAAAGCTTCATGTAGGAAGTGGCATTAGGTGGAATCTTAAAGGAGCAATAGGAATTTAATATCCTAAGAGGTGAATGAATTTTATTATAGGTTTACAATCCAGCAAAGACTCTTTATGGCAGGGCAGGACAGAGTTGGCCCTGTACTGTTCCTGGGTGCCAATGCATCAGGTATATCCATGATAGTTTTCTGTTTCAAACCATGCTATAAATTGCCCAGTGTCTTAGGCACAAAATATACTGAAGAGTTTGGATGATGATTAATTTGTCATAAGGCCAGCATAACCTTATTTTTTATTATTGTTATTGAGTGATTTCAGTCACGAACCCCATTTGAGGTTTTCTTAGCAGTGGTTTGACATTTCCTTTTCCAGATCACTTTACAGATGAGGAAACTAAGGCAAACAGGGTTAAGTGACTTGCCCAGGGTCACATAGCTATTTGAATTCACAAAATAGAGTCTTTCTGACTCCAGACCCAGCACTCTATTCACTATGCCACCTAAATGCCATTCTTGAATAGACCTTGTCTATTCTTGTAGGAGTCCAGGTGATAGACAGTATATCATGAGGAAGTAAAAACACCTGTCTTCACAAGTTAACCTGATGTCTGAGGATGAGACTGCTGACCTGACCTGCTGTTCCTATAACTTGTTCTTTGACCTTTCCTTCCCACTGGAATGGCAGCATTTTCCCTGACAAAATAGAAACTCCACATTCTCTAACTCAATCTCCCCCCAGGACCAATGAAACCCATTTGTAAGACTGCTAGTCAGTGTTAGGGCTGAAGCCTGTGGCAATGATTTGAAGCAAAACTCACCAGCTCATATGTGGCCTGAACCCTACACTGAGGCTTCATTAGCACGACAATAACTAACTGAGAGAAAGCCACAAAAACCCCCAAAGAATCATTTCTGAATCAAATAACCAAAGAGTTCAAGGAGAAACTAATTCTGACCATTTGTTAGCCAGTTTTATTTCTTTCGCGTTGAAACTCAATTGTTGACAATCTCTGGCTCATGCAATCCTTCTTAATCACCCTTTCACACACAGCTCTATTTAATAAACTAGGACTGTCAATAATCATTTTGAATCAAATAAAAAATAAGGCTGTTCTGGGAAAACAAGCTAACACAAGGATTATTGGCCACCAATCCCCCTTCCCTTACCTGTACCCTCACAGCATAAAAAAGGCTTTCACTTTTTCTCTCTTATCAAACCATTGTACAAAGAAATGCCTAGCAAAAGCTTTGTACCTTGCAAAACGTGGGACTCATTAGGAGTTTTTTCTCTTTTTTTATTTTTGATTCAATAACAACTGATTTTCGAAAAATTCTCTCATCTGATCACTTCTTATTGGCCTTTCACTAGGCCTTCTTTCTCTCATCCTCCACCACCAAGCTCTGTCCTGGACCCTCTTCTCTCTTTACACTATTACTTTTGGTGATTTCATTTATTCCCATGGCTTGTAGTAGCAACTATATTCAGACGGCATACAAATCTAAATTTCCAGGCTCATTCTAAGGCTCTTTCCAGGTTCTCCTCTGACTTCTTATGCAAAATTTCCAACTGCCTAGTGGACATTTTTCTACCTGGAAGTCTTCCTAGTGTTTTCAAACTCAATACTAAACAGAAATTACTGTGTTCTCCCCCTTGTAGATTGCTCATTTCTATTGATTGCAGAGTCTCCCATCCCCCAGATTTAGGACCTCACAGTCCTCTTTGATTCTTTCCTTTTCCTCATGGTTCCCACATCCGAACAGCTGGCAAATCCCACTGATTCTAACTTCACAATATTTCTTGTCTCTGTCTCTTCCTCTACTTTCACACAGGTGCTATCTGAGTTCAGTCAGAAGATGTAAAGGATAAAGTGCCAAACCTGGAGTCAGAAAGACCTGAGTTCAAATCCATCCTAAGACTCTTAATAATACATTTGTAAAGTGCTTACACAGTGCCTGGCGCACACAGTAAGTGCTATATAAATGCTGCTATTATTATTCAGACTCTCATGACTCTTCCTCTTGAACTATTGCAACAAATTCCTAAGTAGCCTCTCTATATTCTTTCTCTACCCCAATCCATATTTCATACAGCTGACAAAATGAACTCCCTAAAAATCTGGAAAATGCAGAAAAGAGTCTCATAGAATGACAGGCATGGATGGATACTTCTGAATCAGTGTCATCATAGATCTACCTAAGTATTTGAATTTCAGTAGAGGAAGGTAGAGAAGGAAAAAAGGAAGGAAGGAAGGAAGGAAGGAAGGAAGGAAGGAAGGAAGGAAGGAAGGAAGGAAGGA
>JAQQSW010019292.1:0-11075 GCA_028646575.1 Pseudocheirus occidentalis | reverse complement strand
TAGGCACTTTCCTGGGCTGGGAATCCACCTAGCTCAGTCTCTCCGTGGGTTCTGTCCCTCTTGAATTCATTCAGATTCACTTTTTAGCCTTTAGCGTTTAGCGCTAGAATGGCTCTGGCTGTGGCAGAGGCTTCTCCCCACTGCCCTGCGTTCAGGCCTCGTTTGCTGGCCTTGGCTCCAGACCTGCTGCGATGGGTTCCTGCTGCCGAACTGCCTTCGGCGGGGACGTGTTTTCTGCAGTTCCGTGGATTTTGGAACTGTAAAATTTATTGATTTTATGTGTATTTAAGGTGGCCGTGCAGGAGCTGCTGATCCTTGCTGCTTCTATGCCGCCATCTTCTGCAATGAGTTTTAATAGATTTTTAGAGTGGAAAGTGACCATAGAGACTGTGAAATACACTCTGAACAGTAAATAGGGGAGAAAGCCAAAGTTTCCAGTGAAAAATAGAAGTCCAGTGTTCTGACTCCAAGACCATTGTTCTTTCCATTGATTGTACCACAGAACTGAATAATTGAATTGAATGTAGCACTGTACCAAGAGGCAAGACACTGTGGGTTTATATCCCACTTCAGTCACTTAACTATCTCTGATCCTCACTAAGTTCCTTAACTTGTCTAAAGCTTTAGTTTCCTCATCCAGAAGATGAGGAGATTGGCCTCTGAAGTCCCTTCCAGCTCTATATCCAGGATCTTATAATTCACTTTGTAAGACTTTAGAGGACATAGTCCAAACCCCTCATTTTATGGGTGAAGGTATTAAAAACCAGGAGATTAAGCCACAGATCTTTTGTTCCTAGAGTCAGTGCTTTCTTCTGAATTGACTTGAATTTAATCAATAAAATTTCCTCCTCCACATATTATCATGTTTACCTAGTACAAATGGTGCAAAAATATACTATCTCCATTTTTTCTATGAAAAATACTGAAGCTGAGAGACACTGAGTAACTTATGCAAGGGAGAGAAGCCAGTTATCACAAGGGAAAGCTGACCTACAAGCTTCCAGATTGAAGGAACCAACACACAACTTTTCAGTTAGTTGGCAAACTGGTAGAGATCTTTGGAATTTACTAGATGTTGAGGTTTCTCTTTCTGCGACACCAGAAGAGATAGTAAGTGTGGGTCCAGACTGGGACAGTAATAACCTTTCTTCATAACCTGCCTGCACCCTTCTATGTTAACATACTGTGAACCGGGGACACGTGACAAGACCAATCCATCAGGACCTTACCAACACAAAGAGGAATAGAGAGGTTAACAGAAATTGATGACATCCCCACTCGAATTTTACACTGATTCGGCCAGCTCCACGATTGAAATAGACAAAGATTTATAGTCCGGGTGAGGACGCTGGCTCCCCTTGATTGCTTGAATTTTTTTTTTATGTGCTTCTGCATATTTATTTCCAAGCTCATCACAGGCTTGTAGTATTAGAATGCTGATTTGATTTCACATTCCAAAAGGAGTAGGCATTATGCAGCCATTTGCATGATGTGAGAAAAATCACCATAACGGCTTGTGATACCGGCCGCCAAAATGAGCACTAATGTTCACCTGCATAAGCAGGATTGTGGAATATTTTTTTTAGAAATTCAGATTTCCCTTTGCTTTCCTCTCTGTAAAAATAAAAAAGAGAATTATTCCATATCCTGTGGATGAGAAATTGTGTTTTGTCATGCCTCCGAGGGCTACAGCAGGATTGAGCTTTTATGAATTCGTTTGATATCAGGGCTGTGCATTACGAGTTCCAACACAAATTTCCCCCCCATGACATTATTACTGAATGCTTTTATCAGTTCATTGTGACAGAAAATTGATTATTATCCTTGGCATTTGATGGATAGCTTTCATAAAAGTACATTTTGGGGTGGGGGAAGAATTTTGTGTAGCTCTATAAAGTTTTCCAAAAAAAAATTAAAAAAGGAAGAAAGGATTACATTACTTTCTCAAAACATTCTCTCTTAAGACTTTATTTTATAAACCATCTCTTTGCTTCAGATTTCCACAGTTTGTGAAAAGAGGGTCCAAGTAAAGAATTTATGAGAGAAAGTATTCATGAAAGCCTGATCCTGTTACTTTCACTATACACTTCACCAGCTGCTGAATGAATAATCAGGTGAGCAAAACCTCCAGCTGTGTAATTGTTCAACCAAATGGTTAAAACAAACAAAAACCAAACTGAACCAAACCAAACCACCACCAGGGAATCAAAAGCAATTGACAAGGTCAAGTGATTGTAAGTGATTTTGAATGGATTTCTGGATTTTGAGTTGGGAGACCTTTGACTCTTGTTTCTTCCACTTTCTGTGCCAGCTGTAAAATGAGAGGAAAAAGAATAGATAATCTCTAAACTCCCTTCCATCCTCAAATCTACAATCCTGCAATATTCAGGGAGGCACAAAAAAGTGAATGCTATTGTTTTTATTGCTTAAGTAACACCTACTTCTTATCTTAGAAGAGGGGCCCCTTTTCTAGCCTTTTCTGTTATCTTTCTGCTCCATCTAGTTATCCGATCATCTCTCTTCACTTTTGATACTAAAATTCTTAAAAGATGTGTTTATACATGATATCTCTCCATTTCCCCAGCCCCTATGCATGTGTGTGCCTGGCTTTTTATGCCCTCCACAACTAGAGGTCTTTCAATCTTTTCAGGCTGATCCACACCCCCTACATGCATGTCCTGCCTTTTCTTGTCTCCATGCCTTTTCCAGGTCATTCTTAATGTCTAGAATGCCCTTCCTCCCCTTCATTGACTATTGATTTCCTGCCAGTCCTTTAAAAATCACATGATATCTGCTCAATGAAATCTTTCCTAATCTCTCTGCAGTATTAATGACCTTTCCCCCAGATCAAACAGGGAATTGTTTTGTTACCCCCCCCCCCCCGAATTTCTTACTATATAGTATTTTACTCACATTAGACTTTTAACAAATGTTTGTTGAACAAATAGGCTGACTGTGAAATGTGTGTGTGTGTGTGTGTGTATTTTCACAGTTAAAATAAGTCAGTTCTATGCTTAATGTGAAAGTATTTGTAGATCCTATATTTGACTGCATGCTGCCATGGGGGAGGAGGAAAACAAAAGGGAGAAAATTTGAAACTCAAGGGATTGTAGAACTAAATATTGTAGATTAAAAGTAAATAGATAAATTAATAAAAAAAAAAAAAGAAAATGAGTCAGCTCTAATATTTAGAGGAAGAATTCTTATGAAGTTGCCCTGTAATTGTTGCAAAGCCAGGCCTTAACTTCACCATTCCCACCCCACCCACCCCAATTCCTTGTGGCTATTTCAATTCATTCCATTCTATGCCATTTCTCTTGAAATCAGAATAATCCTGTGAAAGTGACAGTGTGGTATAGCCAAGAAACATTGAACTAACCATCAGGTGAGCAAGTTTTATATGCTACAAACCCACTGTGTGACTTGGGCCAAGTCAATAAACTTCTGAAGAAGTTCATTTTCCTCATTTGAGGCCTTATTTTGGTTTATTTATAAAATGATAAGGTATGGACCTAACCTCTCTCTAAGATCCTTTCTGGCTCTGTCTTATGGCTCTTTTATCTGAACTAGCTAAAATCCCTCTCTTCTCTGGAAAGTAATAGGATCCTTAGCACGGCTGTCTCCCCTCATTCCCAACAATTCCCTGTGTTTTGTAAGGTAGTAAAGTTCCCCATGCAATTCATGAGACCTCACTCTCTGTTAAAACCCATTCTTTGTTTCCCATACGAACCCCAAAGTCACTCATTTTGTTTCTTCCTTTCCCGGTGACCTCGTTTAACACGACATCATAGAACACAATTGTTCCTACAGTCCCTCAGGGGCGTTATAATGAGATCTGACTGTATATTTGAATTAATAAGAACAGTAGGTGTCTAAAGTGAAGAGTACACTTCAGAGCTGGTTCAGTGTAGGTGGCATAAAATTGTGATGAAGCAAGTGGCCTTCATTTTAAAAAATGAACTTTTGCTGGGTACTTGGAGATAACACTTTGAAAATTACTTTGGAGGAAGTATTTTGAATGGGAAAAATGATTAGACTTTAAAAGAGTAATGAGGCTAACAAACAAGATAATAGGAAACAATGCATGGCTAGGTAATTTGCTCTGGTCTCAGTAAATGGAGGGCATCTAGAACAAATATTTCCAAAACATCGGTATCGACCCTTTTGGCTCTATCTTGGTGTGGTTCTATGATTCTAAATTTCCTTCTAGATTTGGCATCTTAGGGTCTGATATCAGTCTGCTTTCTTTTTACTCTAAAGGGACCACCTTTACCCCAGCACTCTGGGCTTGCAATCTCAGTGATATCCTATATTCCTCACTTATAATCACCCTACTTATCCAATTTGTTGTCAAGTTGTGGCCATAACGACAACATGCCTCAAGCATCTCTTACACCCCCTTTTCTCTGCTCATGCAGTCACCACCTTAGCACAGGGCCTTGTCACCTCTTTAGCTAAATGTCTTTTAAAGTATCTCCTTGCCCCAAATCTCTCCCCACTTTAATCTATCCCCTGATCAGCTGTCAAAGTGACTTTCCTAAAGCACAGTACTAACTCTGTTTCTGTACAGCCCCCTCAATAAACTCAGTGGCTCCCTGTCAAATATAAAACCTTCTGTTTGACATTTAAAGCCCTTCACAACTTGACTTCTTTCTACTTTTATGGTCTTTTTTTGCATTTTATGCCTCCCCTTCACAACTCACATCTGCATTCCCCACTCTATGGTCCTACGACTTCAGCCTCAAATATGAAATTGAATCTCCTTACTCTGTTTCTTTCTGTGGCTGTCCCTGATGCCTAGTAGGGGGAGATGGGGCAGGGGAAGTTGAATGAAGAATCAGATTTGGATCCAAATTATCATTATGAGACAGAGCAAATGACCAAATGTCCCAGTTCTTGAGTTTTCCAACTGATTTGATTGTGACCCTCTGGGAGGCTGTGATCAGGAAAGCTGATGGGGATGTTTAGATTGTCAGTGGGGAAGTACTTGGGATGTTTGCTCAATCCAGCAACAGAAGTGCTGGTTCATTCCTGGTGGGAGCCACTGAATCTAGGTTCCTCCACTGGGTTTGGGGCATGTCTACAGAGGGCCCAGGAGCTAAGTCTGGGAGGAGCCATGACAAATGCACATACAGTCATTATTTATATGTATATTTAACGATATTGCTCTTTTTTATATCTTTGATAACAATGAAAGAAATTGTATATTGTTAAGCTGTCCTCATCTATGACTCCTGGTTCCCACCATCTCCTTCAAAACTCAACTCAAATCCTGCCTTCCACAGGAAGCCTTTCCCAGGTTCTCTCCTCCCCCAGGATCTCTCCTCCCCCAATCCCTTCCCTCTTAGATTATTCTCCTTTTACACTCCATATATTTAAAATTTGTGTTGTTATTTAAATATTAGCTCCCCAATTATAATGCAAGCTCTTTGAGATCAAGCCCCCAATTTTTGTCTTTATTTGTATCCAAAGTGTTTGGTACAATGTCTGATACATGATACATACTTATTAAAAGCTCATTGACTGACCATCATGTAATAGTTATATAATTCAAAAATACTATTGAACTGAGATCTGGTTTTATAATTCTATAGTCACTTTTAATTCTAAAATATTACTTGACTAAGTCCTTTGCAGACCTAACATTTTATATTCTCCATCCAATGCACTAGGTCTAACATTTTAGACCTTGCATTTATAAGACTCTTTGGAGCCCTGAGAAATGAATATACTAGTTGCATGACAGACTACTGAAGAAGCATGGGTTCCCAGCATTGTGAGGAAGAGAAACTGCACGGACGATTTCTTCCCAACTGTTGTCATCCAGCTGCTGCCTGAAGACTAAGACTCTTACTTTGCCTGAGATCAAACAGAATATAACTTCCCATTAGGATGCTCTTTTAATGAAAAAAAAAATTAGCAATCTGAATCTTTTTAGGAAGTTGAAGACATGATTCTGTTTGCAGAAGACATTAGTAAGGGGACAAAGGTCCCAAAGTTGTTCCCTTCTAACACCCTCCCGGCAAATAAGAATGAGGAAAGTTTAATCTTCTTGCATCCATAGTTTGGGAAAATGAAAATAACTTGTTCAGAGACGCTGAAAAAGACGACATAAAATCTACAATTAAATTTTATGAAATCCCTTCTTTGGAGTTTCCACAGTGATTAGTGAGTTCAGGACAAAACTCAATGGACAAAGATCACTGATTTATGAACTCATGGTTCTTAGCAAGTTTCTCATTTTTGTTCTTTTGTGCATGAAATTATAGCTCTCCTCTTTGTGCACATGTGACCTTTTAATTAAACGCAATAAGATTTTTGAAATAGCTCTAATGTGGACACAAAAGCAAATATGAAACAACTTTTACCCTCCAAGAGCTTCTGTTCTATTGGGAAGCAATATACACACAGATAAGTGGGTATATGTATATACCTGTGTGTATATGTGTATATGTGTATGTAGATATATAGATATATGTATATCCTTACACACATATACACATAGATACAACGTAACTGGGCTTGGGGGTGGTGGTAGCAGGGGCCATTATGAAATGAGAGAAGTAGGAAAGGACTCTTATAGGAGGCTAAAAGTTTTAAGATACTGAATAAATGGAAAGCTGTAACAGGTCAGAGCAGAAGTGAGCCAGTTTATTAAGCACATAGAAGGCATAAAGGGAAGCCTCATGGAAGATAAAGAGAAACCCAGTTGGTGAAGGGTTTAAAATAGAAATGAAATTTGTATTTCATCCCAGAGGGAATAGTAGAAAACTTTTTAAATAACTTTTTTCAATCAATAAAAGTTTACCTTCTCTCTTCTCCTGGCCCACTCCCTATTGAGAAAGAGAAAGAGAGAGCAAAACTCCTCTTACAAGCACATATAGTGAAGGAAAACAAATTCTCCCATTGGTCACATCCAAGAAATATATCTCATATTTTTTTACTCTGAGTCAATGGCCTCTCTTTCAGGGTAGGTAGAATACTAAACCATGAATCTTTTGAAAGCATGATTGGTCAGTTACTGATCAGAGATTCTAAGTACTTCATTGATTAGAAGTGGCAAAAGTATGTATATTGAGAGGAAGTAAAGGGTCAAGGAGAATTCTGAGCCACACACTGTGGAGACTGGGAGAACTGTGGTACCTTCCACAGAAATAGGGAAGTTTTGGAGATAGGTGCTTTTCATGGAAAAGATAATGGATTCTGCTTTAAACATATTGAGTTTATATGTCTCTGGGACATCTCCAGTTTGAAATATCCAAATATTCAATAGATATTTGGTGATGGGGGACTGAAGTTCAAGGGGTAGATTAGACCTAGACACACACACGTGTATATATGCACACACACATACAAATATATGTGTGTGTCTGTGTACGTATGTGTGCAGGTAGAGGGGGTTATTGGCATAGAGATTATGATTTAATCCATAGGAACTGATGAGGTTAATGAGAGAAAGAATATAGAAAGGGAAGAAGAAATATTCCAGAACAGAGCATGGAGGAGGAGGTCAGTCACACAATTAAGGATTGTGATAGGGATGATATGCTAGCAAAATAAATAGAAAAGGAATAAACAAATAGAAGACACCTGAAAGTGGTAACATGGAAACATAGAGAGAGGATGAAGCAGGACAGAACAGTCAACAATGCCTGATGATGAAGAGAGGTCAAGAGGGAAGGAAGCTGAGGAAGGAAGAGAGAGAGAGAAAGGAAAGAGAGAGAGAGAGGGAGAGAGAGAGAGATCCTGAAAACCTAGAGAGAAGAAAGTATCAAAGACTAGATACTGTGATCAACAGTGTCAAAGAGAGGTCAAGGGTCAAGAAGGCAGGGGCCTAAGGAAACATGACTAAATTTGCCCAGTAAGAGATCATTAATACCTTTGCATAAAATACTTACAGTTGAATAAATTTAGAAACCAGGTTGAAGAGTACTGAGGACGGAGGGGAGGAGAGGAAGTGGAGACTTTGGGTGAAGAAATGTAGACAGTTCTCATAATTCTTTGCTGAACTCCAGTCCTGCATCACCAGCTGTCCATTAGATATTTATAATTGATCATCCATCCTGTCCTGGGCACAGTTCACCTTCAATAGGTTTGAAACAAATCTTATCACCTTTTCCTCTACCAATATGCTCCTCTTCTAAGCCTCTCTATTTTGAGGCAGTACACCATTCCTCCAGTCACTCTAGCTCACAATCTCAGGGTCAACATTAATTGGTCCTTCAGACCCCATATCAATCAGTTGCCAACATTTATTAATAATAATTCCACAGCATCTCTCTTATCTTTGACCTTATTGAAGTGGTCAGAAACTAGTTAAGCTATGGACTCAAGAGATTAGCCAGGAAACAGTTAAGTAATACTTTGTGAAATAAGAAACCAATGAGCACACCCAAACTGAAACCATATCCAAAGCCGAACTCAGTAAACTCAGAGTGAAATCAATCACTAGAGATGAGTGAAGCAAATATGTGACTAAGCCTGCATCCCCATGCCCAACCCCATATTCACTCTCCTGGCTTCTGTACCTAATTCTTCGTTAATCAATATTGAGGTCATCACATTCTCCTGGTCCCTACTTCACGGTTCCCTGAAGATAAAGAATAGATCCACTTACCTGGATGTCAACTACTTATAGTAATCAATTAATTATAGAAAAGTAACTGCTTATACCTGGATACCAATTAGTTTTGGTTACAGAATGTATCTGGATACCAATTTAGTTGTAGTTACAGATTACACTTGGATAACAACTTAGTTATTGATTATGTTGTTAGAAACTCAAAATGGTATAAAAGACCCCATACTTCTGTGTTTCTGTGCTGTTCCTTTAATTGGCATATTGGACAGTCACCAGCTGGCTAAATGAAAGCTCCTCAAAAACTTTAATTGAATTCTGTGGTCACTTTCTATTACATTATCTCTATTCATACACCCACCTCCCCTGTTTGTGTCATCATCACCCTTCTGACAAACAATTTCATTATTGGTCTTCCTGCATCATTTATCTTCACTCTAAATTATATGTCTACTCAGTGTAGACAAATGTCTACAAAGTGAAATTCCTGAAGTTTAAGTTTAACACTCTCTTGCTCAAGAAGATCTAGGGCCTCCCTTTTGCCTTTCTGACAAAATACAGAATCTGCACGTGGGCATTTGAAAAGCCCTTATCCATCTGGCTCCAACCTACTTTCCCATGCTTAGTATATATTACACCCATTTGTATGTTCCACACTCCAGTCATATTAGACCCATACACAATATTCCATCTCTTAGATCTTTGCTTTTGTAAAAACTTGTACAATTGTCCTGTTAGAATCCCTATGTTCCTTCAAAACCCAGGTCAAGTACTGTAAAGCCAAAAACAAGCAGATTCCCAAAAGAATGCTACTGTGAACAGCTTTTAAGATTTGGATTACACAGTAATAGTGAACACTCTGTTTATTCCATTGCAAATCTAGATTCAGTACAATATTCCCAATATAATATTCTCAATTACATCTTATCAAAGAAAGTCACAATATAGTATTCATAACAACTTAACATTAGAATGGCCACGCAGCTTTCACTACAGTGGCCACAATATTTAGAACAAGGAAAAAAAGAATAATCACCTGGTTTCCCTAAGGAAGAAACCCGTCTCACTTAAAGATTCAATCAATCAATTCACAATATATCGATCTTCCATTCATGGGGCAACCATTAACTTAATCAGTCACTCATCTAGCAGTCAGTCACTAAGCTAGATTCCCAATTACTAAATATCATTAGTCACTTATACAGTCATTAGAAAACCATACAAACTCCCTACCACTTGCTGTCCAGCAAACCTCAGTCTTGTCCAAGAGGAGGTCTTTCTTCATCTTGACTCTGGGAGGTCTCTCTGATTCCCTGGACCCCTTTCCATGTTTCCAGCTCCTTCCTGAATCTGCCAAACAATCATCTGGATTCAGGAGGAGACAGCTGTCAGACTCTCATCCAGTCTTCAAAGATAAACAGCTCCCAGGTCCTTGTCCAGTCCTCAGGGCAAACCCCAGCACACGCTGAAGTCCACAGGGTTCAGCACACCTCAAACCCTTCACCACTTCTCTTGCCTGGAACTCAAGGATCAGCCAGGCTATGAATAAACAAAGTCTTATTCTGGTCATGATTCTTCAGTCCTCCAGTAGTTCAGCTGGCCCCAGGACCCATATGGAATATTGGCCTTCTGTTTGGCATTCACCAGATTCTGGTCTCAGGAAAATTCCAATTCAGTTCTCAGTCAGCTTCCAGATGCTGGGAGAGAAACTCCCTCCTCCCACCCTCTCTGTCTCTCTGTCTCTCTCTCTCAGCTGGCTACTATCTCCATGAATCTTCCTTTATGAGGAGCAAATTCCAATTCTCTCTGTGTGTCTCTAGAATTCTTCTTTACATACAGCACTGGCCTCCTGTCCATAGCCTTCTTCCAAGTCAACAGAGGAGTTCATACGTTCTCAACAGTGGACAGGGCTTATTCATTCAATACTTAGCCCTAAGTTACTAAGTGCTACTTAGCCCTTAGGTTAGCCCTTAGTTCCTAAGTGCTAAGTATCTGATAAACAGATTATTATTACAAGTACCAACATCCACAACAAGGCCTTTTCTCATGCCTCAGATATAAGTGCCCTTTTCCCTAGAAATTATTTCACATTTACTTTGTAAACATCATTAATTTATCTATATAGGTACATATTATGCTTTCTCAGTAGAGAGATAGTTATTCAAAGGCAGGGACTTTTATTTATTTTTTTCTCTTTATTCTCAGTGTGTATTATGTCCCACGGCATATAGTAGGCACTTAATAAGTGTTTATTAAAATAATAAGTCAATGAAGCATCAAACTGAAGAAAATTTTTAAAATTTATTTTTTATTTGTTTTCTTGTTTACATTATTCATTTTCATTATGTTTTGAATTACAAATTTTCTCCCTGTCTTGCCCCTGCCCCAACCCTAAAACAGCAATCCCACTGTGAAGCCCCTCCCCTGCTCTGATTTCTTATTTTCTGGTAGGGCAGGAAGGGTCTCTCTATCCCAGCCCCTGTATATCTTAATTCCT
>JAQQSW010019291.1:0-11075 GCA_028646575.1 Pseudocheirus occidentalis | reverse complement strand
GGAGAAAATTTTTAAATTAAAATCTCATGGAAATGAATGATATAGATTAAAAATAAAAGTTTAAAAAAATTTTTTAATATTTTAAATAATTCTGTTTATGTGTAAAATTAAGAAAAAATAAAATAAAAATTAAATTAAAAAATTATATATGACACATGGCCTACCATTAATCAACTTACATTTGACATGGAAAGCCAATAGATGCTCAGAAAGCTATCATTTACCTCCTACCTTTAAAACAACTGCCAAATAAATAGTTCAGACAGTGAATGACAGGAGAGGTCACTGGGGTAGAGAGGGTACAGAGAAGGCTTTACAGAGGAATCTGAGAATTGAGTTGGCAGGCAGACTATGTATCAGGCACTGTGCTAAGTACTGGGGATACAAAAACAAGCAAAAAGAAGGATGGTTCTTGCCCTCAGGGAGCTTATGAGAGATGGTAACACACAGAAAGGAGCTGAAAGGGGAGGAGGGTTTCCAGAGCGAGTAGACAACTGAGGCATGGGCATGAGCTGGCCCTTGAATCATGAGTAAGCCTTAAGTGAATGGAAGGAAGAAACAAGGGCAACCCAGGTCCATAAAAACCAAGGCTTAGAAGGGGAATATATTTTGTGTACTTGAGAGAACAAAGTGGGAGGAAGCACTAATGTTGGCCTAAGGTTTTTTTAATATCCATTAATTAAACAAATATTTATTGGACAATGAATTTTGTTCTAGGCACTATTATATAGGATACAATGAAGCATGTCCTTGCTCTAGAAAAAGTAGTTTATTAGAATTATAATGTGACTCTCTCTCCATTAGGGCCTGACCTAAGATCAGCAATCTAGGTACTATGGGGGATAAAATGAAGCATTGTTCTTGCCCTCTAGAAATTTACAATCTGGTTGGGGATGTAAGGGGGCAGTTGGGTAGCTCAGTGGATAGAGTCCTAGGCCTAGAGTCAGGAAGATTCATCTTCTTGAGCTCAAATCTGGCCCCAGACACTCACTAGCTATGTGACCCTGGCAAATCACTTAACCCTGTTTGCCTCAGTTTCCTCATATGTAAAATGAGCTGGAGAAGGAAATTGCAAACCACTCCAGTCTTTCTGCCAAGAAAATCCAAATGTGGTCATTAAGAGCCAGACATGGAGTTAGAGGAACTGGGTTCAAATCCTACCTCTTACATACTGTCCCTATGATCTTAGTCATGTTACTTAATTTCTCTGGGCCTCATTGTCTTTATCAATAATATGAGGCAAGAGACAGAATGTGTTGTATATAGTGAACAGCCAAGAGGCTAGTTTGATTGGACCTGGGAATGTGTTAGGTGAAATAATGTGAAATTAATCCAGAAAAACAGATTATATTTTGTCCTAAAGGCAACAGGGAGCCATTGGAGTTTCTCAAGCAGGGAAGTGACCCAAGCTTTAAGAGGGTCCCTTTGTCAACTGTGTGTGAAGTATGACTACATATGGCTCCAGATTTTCCCCTTCCCCCTTTTGGGGTAATTCCTATGCCTATCCTACCTAAGTAGTTATGTTTTGGTCAACATACTAAATACATTTCATGTAAATGAGGTCTGTGCAAACTATGTTTATTTTTCTTGGCTATTCCTTTCACATGCTAATATGGTTGGTTTTCCACATAGGAATTCACAGTGGTTCTAAATTCTGACCAGACTCTAAAATAACATCCATTCTCAAAGATAACTTACCTCGCCTTAGAGATATCATTTTCCTGATAATACCCCTGACTCTATTTTGCAGGTCTGCCAGTAGTTTATTGGAATTATAATGCGAATCTCTCTCCATTAGGGACTGAGCTAAGATCACCAAACTATTTCCCATCTATCCTTTTTGGGCTTTGAATCACAAAAGTAGTAGAAGGCTCAGCATGATATCTTAACTGAAACAAGCAATTTCTTAATTAAACAGAAGTAAATAGAGGTTACAACACGTTCCTTAATTAAATAGATGTAAATGCCCTATCACTCTGCTCTCAACACACATCAGTTGTACATCATTTCATATTACCCTTCACCCAGTGGAAATAGAAATTGGGATATTCCACTTAGGTCCAATTCTCCTGTATCTGCTTGCCAGGCTGGGTGTTCCATCATGAATATTTACTTACTGATTAACAGATGCTGTCACCAGAACTCACATGCCCTTCTTTACCACTGTTCTGCAGCAAGCTTTTGCCTTTGGCAGATTGGTGTAGAGTATGGATAGAGGTGGATGAAACAATCTCATCAGAGGCAAACAGTCTTGCCTTTACCTAAGCACTGTGTCTTGGAACCTGTCTTAGTCGAATGGCACACAGATGCACAGGGTGGATATAATGAGCCTCCTGAGCCCTCTATGTCAAAGAGAGCTGAGTGATGCTCCAAGCTGAAGAGCCAAATGCACACTTTTTTTTCCAATCCAATCTTGGGTTTGACAACTTTCTGCATCTGCAATTTGGAAGCAATCCCTGGGCCCAATCTAAAAAGGATAAAATCCACCAGATCCAAATGTTAGTCCTTCTGAAAAGTGGTCACTTCTAATCCCAGAGTGAGTTGAGCTATTGACCAGGCTATTTAAGAAGACGCCAGAAGAGGGGGGGAAAATGGACCTGTAAATAGTGGATGCTATGATCACATTTAGACAGGCTTCTGCTTTGTTTCAGACATGGCCCTCTGTGATTTGGATAACTAGCTATCAATGACTTTCAGTGGATTATTGTAATATTTTAACTGTCTTATTCTTAATTGGACCAGAATCCATCTCAACTTATTTCTAGAAATTTTAGTCCTACTTTCCTAGGGTATTAGGAATAAATTGAGATGGATCATATTCTAATCAAAAACTCTGATTAAGGCAATCATTTTTGTAGGACAATCTTGTCCTAATAAATGATTGCTGGGAATATCTGAAAGTCAATATGATAGAGGTATCAAAAATGAACAAGGTTAGTTGCAGAGGGGAATGTCATAATAATTCACCTTCCATACCATTTTTCTCTAGCTTCCTTCATAGAAATCTGTTTCTCAGAGTTCTCAGAAAAGCAATACTCATTTAGGAGAATGGGTTTGGGGGATTTTTGTTGTTGTTATCATATATTATCATATATGTTTTCATCCATATTTTAGTTATTTTTAAAAATGTACTTTCAAGAAATTTTTCTTAAGAAATGTTTCCCAATTATGTGTTTAAACAGCTTTTAACATTTGTGATTTTTTTAAAGTTTTAACTTCCAAATTCTACCCTTCCCTCTCTCTTTCCCCTCCCTGAGATGGTAAGAGAGCTGATATATATTATACATGTGCAATCATATAAAACATGAGAAATTTCTGTTTTCCTGAACTGTTCAAGGAAACCCAAGAACTTAATCCTATCATTTCCGTAAGGACTCTGAACCCAATGAACTAGGGACAAGTTATCTAAAGCCCAAGACGTTTGAGGTTATAAACTCTGACTCCCCTTCTCCTCTCTCCATAGAAGTGTCTGTTTTAATCACATATAAACATTAAGCCAAGAATTAAATCTCAGAAAATCAATTTCCTAAAATCATCTGTTTGAGTTGAAAGGAGTAGCAAAGCAGAAGGGAGCTCTTCCAAGGAGCCAGGTTTAACAGAAAATTAGAGATTATATCAAGTTGCCTAGGAAAGGTATCCAGGGGAGCAGCATCGCTAGAATTTTTTTTTTTACAAGACCCAGAATAAAATACCAGATTTCTCTTCTTGAATCTATTTTTTTTATGGATTACACATGGTAATAGTCATGTATTATAGAGCACAGAATTTGGAGACAGACCTTGGACTCAACTTCTTTTTCTGCCATCTGCCTGTCAAGTCACTTAGCTCCTCTGAGACCCAGTTACTTTATCTTTAAAATGATGGCATTAGACTAGGTAGATTTAGCTCTTAACTGATGATTCCATGATCCTCTCTATGTGATTCTGGGGCAAGTCACCCTCTCTGGGTCTCAATTTCTTCATCTATAAAATTAAAGCTTATACTAGATTACATCTAAAGTTGCTAGCAGCCCTATATTATGATCCTATAAAATATTTTCTTTTTGGCTATATAGATGCTTTTTATTTTATGCTTACATTCCTTTCTGAATATCCCTCCTTTCTTACCAAGCTTTCCCTTGTAACAAAAATTAAAATTAAAAATTAAAAATAAAAATGAGAAACAGTTCCTCAAAACCAATCCACATACCAACCTTTCCTGATGGTGTCTGCAACATTCCACACCCATAGTCTCCCACTTCTCTAACTAGAGAATTAGAAAGTAAGCTCTTTGAGGGCAAGACTGTTTTCGTTTATAGTTTTTATTTCTAGGACTTAATAAATGCCTACAGATTGGTTGGTTGGTTGGTTGATTGAAAGCAGAGAGGTACATTTTCTCATCTCTTCTCTAGGGCCAAGCTTGGTCATTATAACGTAGAGTTTTGGCTCACCTTATTGGTTTTTTTTCCAGTTTTATCTTTGTGGTCCTTATTTTTCTGCCTATTTTACTCTGTATCTATTCATATGCAATAGATTGGAGTACATATTTTCACAGTAACAAGCTTGTGTTCTAGCAAGTGGACATTGTTTTTGTGAAATGTCCCCTCCCAACTGTGCTTTATTTTTTTTTTAAATGCCAGAAAGAGTGATGGAATATTCTCACTGTGAAATGAGCTTTGACAAAATATTTAAAATGACAGTTGTAATAGTTCTTTTCACCTCAACACCACTATCCCCCTCCAAGGCAGTATGTTAATCTATAGTGTCAAAAGAATTTCAGTTTTCAGAGCATACAAAAGAAGACCCAAATTTACCTTCTAATTGCCATAAGTACAGGAATACCTCTAGAAGCAGTCAGGTGTTACAAGATTTAGTGTGCTAGACCTGAAGTTAAGAAGATCTGAGTTCAAAATCTGCCTCAGACACTTACTAGCTGTATGACCCTGGGAAAATCGCTTAACCTCTATCAGCCTGAGTCTCATGTATAAATGGGAATAATAATAGCACCTACTTCCCAACATGGTCATGAAAATAAAATGGGCTAACTATTAATCTAGCCATTAAGGAGATTCACAAAAAAACATATAAAAGAATAGCAATCTTTTCACTCAATTTTTCTTTTGTTTTGGAAAACAACTCTTTCATAAAAATTAGCTACTTATGTTAACATACAGAATTTATTATTGTTATTTTTAATGAATTCATATTTTAAAATCTTATCAGTTTTAGTTTTTAATGTAGTAAACATCCATAGATATAGCCCACATAAACAAAAGCTATTTGGGAGCCTCAGTAATTATAAAGACTCTAAACGGATCCTGATGCTTTGAGAAATGCTAATCTATAATATCCCTTCAAGCCCCAGTTTTGCTCCCAAGTTTGAGTCAGACAATACCAGCTGTTTATTGGATATCTTGAACTGTATGTCCTGTAGCCTCCTCAAAATCAGCATATTCAAAACAGAACTCATTATTTTTGTCACCCAATCTTTCCTTCTTGCAAAACTTCCAGATTTCTGTCCAGGGAACAAACATCTTTCCAGTTAGTTAAATTCACAAATCTGTATCCTTCTTTTTTGGGGTATGGGGGAAAGGCAAGGCAATTGGGGTTAAGTGACTTGCCCAAGGTCATATAGCTAGTAATCATGTCAAGTGTCTGAGGCTGGATTTGAACTCAGGTCCTCCTGACTCTAGGGCCAGTGCTCTTTCCACTGTGTCACCTAGCTGCCCCAATCTACATCACTCTTAACTATACACCACCATAGGAGCGTAGGTCCTCCTTACCTAGACTATTGCAATAGCCTACTTAAAAACAACAACACATGTACATATACATATATGTGCTATACATACATACAGGCATAGATATTCATATATGTGTATATGCAAGTGTGTATATATAATCTTACATTTTTGCACCTCCTAAATTTTCCCCTATGTCTCTCCTCTCCCTCTTCCAGAGAGCCATCTCATATGACAATAAACTTTTGCAGTAGCCGTCTAACTGGTCTCCCTGCCTCCAGTCTGTTCTCACTCTGATCCTCACTCCCACATAGCTACTGAAGTGATTTTCATTAAAGCAGAGATCTGACCATACCACCCTGTTAGAGGTGGCTCTGACACCAGCACTCTCAGTTCAAGTTCAATGTTGGGACAAAATGATGTACTCAGGCATCACTGGAAAGTTAACGAAAGGAGATTTATCCTGATGGTTACTAATAGTATCTCCCTTTCCATCAGGCAGAACTAAGAAGCCACGTTCTTGTACTTCTGGCCCATTCTAGTGACTCTAGTCCAGACAGATTTTTAAAATCTCTCCTGGGTCCGGATCTTTTAAAAGACTATTCAGTTTCAATGATGTCAAAGAACCACGGGGTAGCAGAGGAGTGGGAGGGGGAGTAGGAAAGGGATATTGCCCTAAGAATATGGAACTTAGCTTCTCTGGAGGCAGCCTTTTGGTCTCCAAATAGAAATGGGTCTGGTCATTACGTCAGGATAAGACGAAGGACATGGTAACTGCCACAGTCTTCAGAAATACATCAAATTTAAAGAGGACACACTGCCAGCGACTGAGATCTTTTATGGCTTGAAGGAACCAGGAAGTCAGGGAACTGTGACCACTTAGGTACTGGAGACAGCTTTGTCTCCCTTTAGGGAAAGCTAGGTGGTGCAGTGGATGGAGGGCTGGGTTAGGAATAAGGAAGACTGATCTTCAGGAGTTCAAATTTGGCCTCAGACAAACCAGGGGAGGCACTAATGTTGGCCTAAAAGTTTTTTTTTAATATCCATTAATTAAACAAATATTTATTGAACAATGAATTTTGTACTAGGCACTATTATAAAGCAAATAATGAAGCATGTCTTTGCCCTAGAAAAAAGTAGTTTATTGGAGTTATAATGTGACTCTTTCTCCATTAGGACCTCAGCTAAGATCAGCAAGCTAGATACTATGAGGATAAAATTAAGCATTGTTCTTGCCCTCTAGAAATTTACAATCTGGTTGGGGATATAAGGAGGCAGCTGGGTAGCTCAGTGGATAGAGTCCTAGGCCTGGAGTCAGGAAGACTCATCTTGAGCTCAAATCTGGCCTCAGACATTAACTAGCTATGTGACCCTGGGCAAGTCCCTTAACCCTATTGACCTCAGTTTCCTCACCTGTAAAATGAGCTGGAGAAGGAAATGGCAAACCACTCCAGTATCTGTGCCAAGAAAACCCAAATGGGATCTTGGAGAGTCAGACAGGACTGAAACAACTAAGCAACAAATCCCTGTCCAAAAAGGGAAGGAAGAAAAACCTGTGCCTCAGCTTCCCCATATTTTGGGTGGGGAAGATTATGGAAAACCGGTAAATATTAGTCAAATTATACACTCCTCCCTCCCCTGGTCTGATTGTATTCAATTGGGCAACAAAGCCTATTGACTCTTCCCTCAAAATATCTCTTCTATCATTGCTTCCTTTTTTATATCATTGCTACCTCTCTAGCCCATACCTAGAATGGTGAAATACTTCCAAACTGATCTCCCTTTCCCCAGTCTCTGCTTTAATTACAGAATTGCTGACTATCCTGGTTATAAAGGACTTTACAGATCAACTGGCGCTTCCCTTCCCTTCTCCCACTTCTCCCTTGTAAAGGTGAAGAAACCTGAAATTTTGAGAGATTGATATGTCTAATTGACTTGTCTGAAGTCACACAGCTAAACAGTAGCAGAGTTGGGATTCAAACTCAGCTATTTTAGCTACAAGTTCAATATTCCTTCTACTAGATTATCTCTCTCCCTCCCACCTACTATTGCCTCTTCAATCTTCACCCCCCCTTTGGAGGCAACTGGGGTTAAGTGACTTGCCCAGAACCACATAGGTAATAAGAATCTGAGGCTGGATTTGAACTCTGCTCCTCCTGAGTCCACACCTAATGCACTATCCACTGTGTAACCTAACTGCCTAGACCTCTTTAATCTTAATCTTTGATCATACCACTTAAGGGCCTCCCACAATCAGATCCCATCCTACTTTTTCCAACCTTATCTCCCACTATTCCTCTATAGCAAGCATTTTTAACCTGGAGGTCCACAAATTTGATTTTTAACAATTTTTATAACGTTATTTCGATATAATTTGTTTTATTTTATGTATTACATGCACTTAAAAACGTCATTCCGAGAAAGGGCCCAAAGGTTTCACCAGACTGCCAAAGGGGTCCAGGACACAAAAAGTAAAGAATCTTTCCTCACATTAGTCTTCTGACTCTATCCAGAATAACCCCACTGTTCCCTGAATTTGTCCTTTATATTCATAAAATCTAAAACTTAAAAAGATCAGGGGTAGGACATGGGGGTGGTTGGGAGGATGGATATTTACTTAATTTTAAAATGACTTTGTTAATTGTATTTCAATATATTTAGGGTTTTTTTGTAATCTTATGTACTTTGTGTTATTCATTTAAAACTTTTATTCTGAGAAAGGGTTGTAGGCTTCACCAAACTACTAACAGGGTTCGTGACACAAAAATGGTTAAGAACCCCTGCCTTCTAGGTGATCTAGGCTAACCCAGACCAACATAAGAATCCCCACTGTAATATCTGCCTCCCCAATAAGTATTCAGCCCCTATTTGAAGGCATCCAGTTTTGGGGAACCAGTTACCTCCAAGACAGCTCATTTTACCTTTGGCTAACTCTAATGCGTAGGAAGGTTTTCCTTACATTAAATCTAAATTTATTTCTTTCAAATTTCTGGCCACTACTGCTAATTCTGTTCTTCTAGGTCAAGCAGAAAAAAACTACTTCCACAAAGTCATAATTCATCAATACTTAAAAACATTTGCCAGGTTCCCCCGAGCCTTTTCTTTTTCAGATTAAATATTTCCAGTTCCTTCAATTAAGTCGCATATGGTATGATATTGAAGACCTTAATTGGCTCAGTTCCCCTCCTCTGGATGTTTCCTATTTTATCAACATTCCTCCTAAAATTTTTACCAATGTCTCTTCTGAACACAACATATTTAGCCTAACCAAGGCAGAAGAATATGGTGGAACCATTACCTCCTTAGTCCTAGACACTTTTTTGAATATAGCCTAATAGCACAAAAACTTTTATGGCTGCCCTCTAACACTGATAGGCAACCTGGTATAGCAGAGAGAAGGCAAACCTTGACATCAAAAAGAGTTGGGTTCAAGTCCTGATGTATATTAGCTACATGACCAGTTAGCCTCCAAGTACCATAAGCAAGTCTAACAGTATGGGTTAGAAAAGTGCTGCTTCTCTGCAGATATACACTAAGAAATTACAGGTCCAGAGAAAGAACGGAAAAAAAAAACCATACTATTGAATCCTATTGAGTTTGTAATACAACCACCCTCCCTCTCCAATCTTTTTTATGCAAACATTTCTTTATTCCTGTGGGTTGTGACCCTTTTGGGGGTAGAAAGACCCTTTCACAGAGGTTACAGGGGTCGCCTGAGACCATAGGAAAACACATATTTCCAATGGCCTTAGGAACCGAGACACTGCTCCTCTATCTGTCTCCAGGTGGGTCCACCCACATGCAGATATGCTCACATACAAGTATTAAAGGGTCAGGCATTAGGAAGGCTGAGAACCACTGATCTTGAACTTGTGATGTTGATTTTTCAATCGTGTGTTCAAAGCCCCATTTCCCTTTTTAAATGTCATCTTATTAGGTTTTATTCAATACTCTAGCACCTTTATATAGATCTTTCCTTTCTTTATTTTATTCCTACACATACTTTAAAAAACATTAATGTCATTTCAATGTCAATTATTTTCCAATACACCACCCCTATCACACCCTGATTCTCTTGTAATGAAGACAAATTGGTAAGCAAAAAAGCAAAACCCAAAAAACTTTCTAATAGTATGTGTGACATTTAATCTTCCTAGCCCCCTACCCTTCTGCTGAGAGGGAGTGAAGTGGGTTTCATCATCTATTCTTTGGGACCAGGATTGGTCATTCCACTTATTCTGAGTTCATCTGCTTTTTAGTGTTGTGCTAAATTACCATTATTGTAATTATTTATATTGTAGTCAAAGCTCTGCTTTCTTCACTCAATTCTACCCATTCTTCAAATTTCATCTCTTTTTCTAACTATTCCTAGCCTATACTAAGCTCCCTCTTAACATCTACATTCATTCAACAACTATTCACAGGTGCTTTCTGTGCTCAGATTACTGAAGAAGGCATTATCTTACACATTCTACTTAAATCTATAATTTGTCCCATAACACATATTGTGAGTTACATAAGAATTTATGATATATCTTTTCCTGTATATGAATGCATATACCAGTGATTCTCAATCTTCCAAATGCCATGACCCTTTAATACTCATGTGTGGGTGTATCTGCATGTGGGTGGACCTGCCTGGAGACTGATAGAGGAGCAGTGTTTTTCCAGTGGTCTTAGGCAACCCCTGTGAAAGGGTCTTTTGACCCCCAAAGGGGTCATGACCCACAGGCTGAGCATCACTGGCATATACCCTTATATATGAGTGCAAGCTGAGTGCAGATAGGAATTGTCTCATCTTTCTCTTACCATCCCTAGCACCTAGCACAGCACAGGTACTTAATAGATACTACTGACTGATTAATTGCTATGCCTGCTTCCCCTAGCAGGCCTACCTTCAGACATATTGGGGGGGGGGCTCAAGAACAGATGCTATTGCTAATCCCTCTCTTTTTTCAGACAGCATCTGCCACATGGCCCTGCTCATGAGAGCTACTCCAAAATGTATTTGTTGATAAAATGATTGACTGAGTTAGCTTCAAAATAAAAATCCTTATTCAAGTTCATAAGACAGATCTCTCCCTCTAAGTACATTCTGCTGGGGCAGAGATTTAGACATCTATCATTCCACTCATTTACAAAGATGTTGCTGCTTAGTGGGGAGGGTATCAGGAAGAGATCTGGGTCACAGTATCTCTCCAGCCGTCAATAGCCATATGACTTGGGATAGGACTATACATTCTCTAGAACCTGAAACTGCCCTCTATGCCAAATGAAGGTGATCACACATTTCCTGTCTGAGAGGAGAATATGAGAAACTGCCATGCCCCTCAAAGTTCTAGGATTTCTATTTACA
>JAQQSW010019290.1:0-11075 GCA_028646575.1 Pseudocheirus occidentalis | reverse complement strand
TGCGCTAAGTAATTGGAAGTACAAAGACAAAATAAGCAAACAGTAGTGAATGTTTTACTCCAGCAGTGGCTGAAGTTTTAAATACAGTTGAGTTGTCAGGAGATGAGTAGAAAAATCAGCCAGGTACATTCAATATTGTCATGTGATAGTGCTGCAGAGTTTCCAAAAGCATATTGTAGGAGCAAAAGCTGAGTATATGATCACAGGTTTAAAGCTTGATAGTGGATAGAGTCATGAAAACCTGAGTTCAAATATAGCCTCAGACACTTCCTAGCTGTGTGGCCTTGGGTAAGTCACTTAAACCTCTCTTTGTCTTAGTTTCCTCATCTTTTAAATGAGCTGGAAAAGGAAATGTCAGACTACTCTAGTATCTTTGCCAAGAAAACCCCAAATGGTGTCACAGATAGACACTATTGAAAGAACTGAACAAAAACAAATACTGTATCTCGCTGCATAATCGTCCCAGATTTTTTTTTTTGCAAAAAAGTAGGGTGTGACCATTATGTGAATCTTTTCCTTTTTTTAATTGTGCTGGTATTACTTAAGAATCATTTACTGCTAAACTGTTTGGTGCAAGATTAGGATGCATGGAATACTCATGAACGTAGGTTAATTGGGAAGACACCAAATCACCATTTCACTTGACTTACGGTAGCTTTGCCTTCCCTCCCACTCCCCTTGCACTTATGGACCGTCACTGGGTTGAGTGACAATACCATTAGTACTGTAGCAGTCTAAACAAACCAAGCAAGTGGGCTTTCAGAAGTATACTGACAAAGTGCGTGTGCTCAGGATTCTAGTCTCCTGGCTAGCGATGTGAGAGATAAATACCTATCCATATGCCACTGGTGAATACGTTATAGCTGTTTACCTATTAAGCATCATGATGAACAGAATTATACCATGTGATGATTACATGATGAAAGGTTATAAGCCAATTTGGGGGAGAAAACAAACAAACAAAAACAAGGTGTGACAGTTATGTTCTGGTGACACTCATGTGGTGAAATACGGTATGTAATATTTCAACTGACCCGACCCAAGTCTTAATGACTGCAATATGAAGAGACTGCATGGATTATAGAATGGGCATAATAATAGCACCTACTTCCCAGGGTTGTGGTATCAAATGAGATAACGATTGTGAAGCATTTAGCACTTTGCCTGACACATAGTAGATGTTCAATAAAAGTTTATTGATTGATTGACCTTATACACCATTTAATCTAAATGTTCTTGACCTGGGGTCCATGAACTTTTTTTAAAAAAATAGATAGTTGTCTTTTAATATGATTAGTTTCCTTTATTGTATTTTATTTTATGTATTAAAAACATTCTGGGAAGTGATCCATAGGTTTCACCGGACTGCCAAATGACTGCATCTAAGAACCCCTGATATAGTCCATCTTCTCCCTCTCATTTCAGAGATGAGGAAACTGAGGTTCAGTGTAGTTCAATGACCCGATCATGATCACCCTTCTACGAAGTACTAAAACTAAGATTCAAATGCAATGCCTCTAATTCCAAGTTGAACACTTTCTCCAGTATTTATTCCACCTGATAAAGACTTTCAGAACTTGGAACAGCCCTTAAGTTTTTCCAAGAAGGCTGTCCCAAACATTGAATCAGAGCTCAATGTTGAGTTGTTCAGGGTATTCCGGTTACTTTATATGTATTTCTGAAATGTCCTGCAGTTGGGAGTATTATGAGTGTGGAGAATACGCATGGCACTAATGTTTCCTGTCTTTCTCTTTGCAGCATTTTGTTTGCAGATATCGTGGGCTTCACTAGTTTGGCGTCCCAGTGTACTGCTCAAGAGCTGGTGAAGCTTCTGAATGAACTCTTTGGGAAGTTTGATGAATTGGCCACTGTAAGCATATCTTTTTTCCCTCTCCAAATCAATTTGAATTGCTTTTTGAATAATAATGTCCCAGGTGTATTACAAATGTTTGAAACAGGAAATAGACTGATTGCTAAGCACTGTTGGACAGTAAGACCCATACATCATGAATTTTCAGAGCTCAAAACTGCATTGATTCTTTTCCTTGGGGCTGAGCAGTGCATTTACTAGATAAGAAAAATACATAGAGTATGTCTGAATATATATATATATATATATGTATATGTATGTATATATTCATACATATATGATGTTGAAAGCCAATGCATCTTTGATTTAAAAATATTTAAAAGCAAGAATTTTGAATGTATCCTATTCTTGATGTGTATGTAAAAGAGTACAGTAGAGAAAAAATGAATATATTTTGTGCTGCCTACAACTGACCAAATGGTAAAGCTATCTGAAGGCAATCAGACTTGTAGTAGGTAGGAGGGTTCTATTGTCATTTATTTGAGAGAAATTGGGATCAATACAGAAACACCAGCATACCAGAGCCCAAGAGAGGATAGTTATCCTCCTCCACGTTTATGCTATGCTTGGCTAAGTATCTCATTGAAATGTGTCTAATTGTCACAAAGACATCATTTTTGATAACTGTGATAACACTTAACCCAGTGGCAAAGGGATATCCAGTGCCATGTTTTGTAGAGACATCTTATTCTCTAACTTAAATCATTTGAAAAATAGTGTCTAAAAAGCAGGAAAAACTGGGCCATGAACTATCAATAATGGCTATCACAGCCTTGAAATTAAAACAGTAAAGGCAAAGAGAACCCCTCAATTCCTCATTCAGAACCTCATTTTTCCTATTTTAGACACAGCTCTAATAAACTTGGTTATCTGTTTTCTGTCTGGAATCCAACAGAAGCAACCAATTAGAAAGGGGAATAGGGAAAGAAACCAAAGGCTGGCATACCTAAAATAGAAAAAAAAAAGGGGGGGGGGAACAACCAATTGTGGCCAGCCATAAGTAAACAGCAAAAACTAGAAGGAGAAAAAAGGAAATTCAAGTTTAACACCCTATTGCTATATTTAGATTGTTTTAAATTGTAGTATTAATGGGAGTTGAAGGTCTTCCCTGTCCATTAATAGGTCTCATGTGGAGCCCAGCAAGACACACTTGATTAGGGGAAGCTTGTTTTTTAGGAAGGCCCATACCTTTTGTTACTTTGTAATTAGGCAATGGGTCATGAGGGTTGTGATGCCCTCTGGCTCTGAAGAAGGGTATATTTAGTCTAAGATGAGGTTTTGCTTTGGGGCTCACCCAATGGAAGATTTGGTTCCAGTGATTTGGCCAGAGGAGACTCTGGATAGTCTTTAAAGAGCCCCATCCCCAGCTTTGAAAACCAAGATGTTGGTGTTTCTCTCAAAATCTGTTGATTTGTGTTATTTTCTCTGTATTTTTTTCTGCTTATAATTTCTGTTTGTGTTTTCTGTGAAGTTCAGGGTGCTGACTTTTTCCCCTGAACCAAGTGAATGATGTGTGTGTGTGCACGCATGTGTGCGCACGAGTGTAATTAAAATAAGATTGTTGACCCCTTTAAAGTTGCTTTCCTTTAGAGAAGCAGATCTAAGAACCTGTGCTAGCAGCCATCCTGGGTGTGCTAGGATGTTTGCTGTTACATAATCTTAGGGGCAATATATTGTCTTCTATGCTATTTTACAGAATTCATATTAAATTATTTAAATTATTGTTTATTTAATTAATTTAATTTATAATTTTTTTTTTTAGCTAACCCCTGGCCTCTTTGTGGTAAAACGAGATTCAGCTCAACTAAAACACTTGGGAAAAGAACCAAAGTATATTAATATGTCTATTAATACATAGGTACTAAGAGAGGAAGTTGGGGGGAGAACAGACCTTTTCTTGAGAAGGTAGATAGGAGGCATCGGGCTGAATCTTTTGATCTGAGATCTTTATAGGAATATTGACGGTCCTTGATCTCTCTTTCCTCTGCTGTAGCTCAATCCTGCTTTATCTTTCTTCTTTTGTAGATTCTTTTAGGTCAGCTCTTGATGTCTCTAAAACATATAGACCTCTCTATATCCAGACCCTCTGAGTATTTCTTTAGTTCTGAACCTAAGTCCTAGTTTTCTACAAGTACCCTAGGGCTTGACCAAATACCTCATTCAATCAGAACAGACTTCCTGTTGAATTTAACTGGCAGGTATTTGATTGATTCAAAGTATGGAGACCAATCAAGAGTGTTCCTGACTAAGGCCATTACTTTTAAGTGGTCTGGTACAAATCTGACCCTGCCCTTGAATAAGACTTCAAAAAGCAAGTGCAAGGCCATTTAGTACAGGGGCAAATGGTACCTGAGAATCTTATTGTATTAACAGTATCATTAGTGTCATTCATAGTAATGATCCCATGTAATTTTTAAAAACTTGACCATCTGTTATCATCTGTTAATAAAGATGTGCTTTATAAAATCAATTGTATTAGAATACCAACTTGGAAGAAAAAAAAACACCCATGAAGTGGTCAGGAACTAGTTAAGCTATGGACTCAAGATATTAGCCGGGAAACAAATAAGTAATACTTTGTGAAACAAGAAATCAGTAAATTCAGCTTACCCAAACTGAAACAGTATCCAAAGCAGAACTCAGCAAACTCACAATGAAACCAATCATTAGAGATCAGTGGGAGCTGCTGTGTGAGGGAGTCTGCATCCCCATGCCCAATTCCATATTTACTCTCCTGGCTTCTGTACCTAACTCTTCATTAATCAATACTGAGGTCATCACATTCTCCTGGTTCCTACTTCACGGTTCCCTGAAGATAAAGAAAAGATCCCGGTACCTGGATGTCAACTAGTTATAATAATTAGTTATAGAAGAGTAATTGCTTATACCTGGATACCAATTAGTTTTGGTTACAGATTGTATCTGGATACCAATTTAGTTGTAGTTACAGATTATATTTGGATGCTAACTTAATTATTGATTATGTTGTTAGAAACCCAAAATGGTATAAAAGACCCTGAGCTTCTGTGTTACTTCACTGCTCTCTTCTTTAACTGGCATATGGGACAGTCACCAGTTGGCTAAATTAAAAGCTCCTCAAAAACTTTCATTTGGACTCTGTGGTCACTTTATTAAAACTTGCTATTTCAGTTGGCTATTACACCCACAATGAAGTTTAAGTATAATTGGCGTTACTTAACCTTTTATCTAACACTTTCTTACACATAGATAATTAATAAAACAATAAATCAAAGTTTTGTATATGGCATTTGCCAGTTTCTAAGATTTAAATTCTCCAACTAAAAATTTAACAAGCAGGTTCTCCTAAACTGGTTCAAGATAACACCAATATAGCCCTGTTTCCATTCTATTTGGGAAGTCTAAATAAGAAAAAATGCAAGGTAATTAAATACAGAATTGATAGTCGGTAAGGAGCACTAAAAGGTGATGATAGTGTTTTTGGAAATTGTACAACTATCTCCCTCAATAATTGTTAAGTTTTTTCATGATAAATCATGGAAGTAATCTGTATATATGTGGAAAATTCACTTATATGGAATAGCTTTTTGCCCAGTAACACTACCTACATAAATATATGATAAATGTATTAGATTTTTTTAAAACCCTATGGGAAAAACGTCTGTGGTTTATGAAGGTTTGCTACTGCTATGACATTAGGAAATATAATAAGATTAGGAAATAAAATAGAGGAAAACCATGGATTTCTAGAATGGACAAGTTAGAGTATAATTGTTCTCACTACAAAAAAAAAAGATTCTTTTTTTTTTAAATCAAAGAATTCAATACACAGTTCCTTTGAGTAGTAACTTCCCTAAGGCAATTCAAGAAAATACAGTTCAAAATATGTTTGCATGCCTATGATGTAGACACTGTCAGGGAAAACAAAGAAAAAGTATAAAATACAATTTCTTTCTCTAGCTTGAGGAAGACAAGGCTTAAACATGTGCAACAATTGATTGTATATTACCATGACTTGTCACTAGAGTGGTAGAAGGATCAGGAAGTATGAGGGGAGTTCAAAGAAGGGATTAGCCCCTTCAAGCTAAGGGGGTAAAGCTTCATGAATGAATAATGTTAATGCTGATCTTGAAAAATAGGTAATATTTGGATAGGTGGGATACTGAAGTTCCATCACTGGCATGAAAAACAATAGTAAGAGTAAAATTAGGGAGGCAGGGATGAATCTTATCAGAGGTTATCATTGAAAGGGAGATTGACATTTTTGACTAGTGAAAACTAAGCCTGGAAGAGTAAATTGGGTCAAGATCATTGGGGATCTTGAAAGCCAGGTCAAGCATTTTGTACTTTAGCTATCTAGGTAGTCATTAAAGTTAGTAAGGCAGGGAAACTGTTAATTTTGAATTCAGTGAAGACTTATGAAGCACCAACTTTGTATAAGGTACTATCATATGCCGGTATGTAAACAGAAATAAGACGTGGTCCCTACCCTTAGAAACAATGTGACACACCAGGGTCACGTGTATATATGAAAACACACATGTCAGTAAGTAATGCCAAAAATAGGATTTGAACAAAACAGCAGTACCAAGTGCTAAAGTTCAAGGAAAGAAAAATCATTTTAAATGAATGATGAAAATGATAGTTGAGGAAGATTAATCTGGGGGAAATACACAAGATGGACGGTGGCGAGCAGGGAGGCTAGTTAGTTAGAAGTCTGTTGAAAGAATTGGCATGATGGAAGACTGGAGTTGAAAGTAGTTGGCATACAGAAGAAGGTTGGATATTACAAAGGAGGAATATTGACAGGCCTTGCAAACAGATATGATATGAGATCATGGGGTGAAGGAGAGACATAAAAACTTCAGTGTTTAGACCAAGATGACCAGGAAAATGATTGTGTCATTGATAAGAGGATGAAAAACATGATGTGGTCTTGGTTTTAGGAGGAATGGGATGAATTGAATTTGAATATGTAGACTCTGAGGCAGCCATGGAGTCTGAAAGAGGAAATGATCAGTGGGTGTCTTAATGCAGTGAAGCTTGAGGAAGCTCCAGATTTCAAAGTGCAAAATAAGGAAACACAGAACATATTATAAGGCAGAATCAGTAGAGAGAAAGTAAAGCAAGGCTTCTGTATCAGGGGAAATACGATAAAAATGGGCAGTCAGAGGTGGGGGCTGTAGATAGAATTGGGTTCACTGTAACTGGTAAATCCCAGGGAGGTTTGATAGGGTTCCTATCTGGATCAAGTAGGAGCAGGTATAGTAAGGGTAAGGGAGAAGCAGGGAGCCTGGACAGAGGACTGGTGGTGATTCATGGTGGGAAAGAATGCCTGGAGAAGTGTCCACTAATTGATGTTCAGGCTGCATGAAAGGGGGTTTTACAGAGTTGCTGCAGGATGTCTCTGGGGATTTGAGTCTCCCTGGAGGCAACTTCATTTAGTCAAGTAGGGAGGTTACGGGAGTCCTTACAGTGAGCAGTTGGAAATAGGACTGGAATCCGAACTCAGGGTGAGAAGTATGGTGTATTGTGGTGGAAAGAACTATCTAATGCAAAGGTAGTTTATCATACACTGAAAACTAACTACTGTGGGAAGCCTTCATAGCCATTTGTTGCAATGAATACAAGTTAATATCTATTAAAGCATTTAAAGATCAATCATTTATTCAAATTATTATGTGTTAGTCAGAGGACCTATTAATAACTGTTGACTTTGAGTGAGCCACTTTGCTTCACAGTGAAGGGGTTGGACTAGGCTATTCCTCATATCCTTTCCAGGTTTAAATCCTATGATTCTTTGTAAATTTGGGAGTCATCTACACTTGAGATAGATGAGGCCTCAAAGAGAAAGAACAGAGATAGAGAAGAGCTGTGGATTCTCTTTCACTTTTTCCTAAAAGTTCTATAATGAAAAGAAAGAAGAATTGGGATGGTCACTAGAGGGTGCTGCAAGGCCAAGGAAAAGTTCGTTTTTGTTGAGACAAAGTGGAAGAGCCCCAGAAATAAACTGATTATAGATGGTAGAGAGTACATGATGAGGAAGCAGATGCTTGAGGAAATGAGGCTACCATTGGATGGAATTGAGAGTACACATGGAGTACTTAGCTTTAGAAAAGATGGAGGATATATCAAATGAGATCACCCTTATAGTGCTCTTTGTAAATGTTAAAGTGTGACATATAAATGCCATCATCATCATCATCATCATTGCTGTGACTGCTACCACAACTACTGTTATTCTTATCTTCCTTTGAGACTGGAGAAAGGTGCTGAAAAGGAAGATGAAGAAAATCTGTTTCTGAAGACATCGGTAGACAAGTGAAAATACTGGATTGTGAATTTTTGTTTTGTATTTCATCTTCTTTCTACCAGCAACTTTCTACAATCTAAGAGCAAAAGCTAAGAAGGTCTCATAGGAATGAGTGTGTGTGTGTGTGTGTGTGTGTGTGTGTGTGTGTGTGTAGAAAGTGTGGGGTAGTAAAACAGGCACTGGGTTTAGAGTCAAAAAAATCTGGGATCAAATCTCCTTCGCACCTGTGTGATGTCAGACAGTTGACATCAATGGGCCTTGGTTTCTTCATTGATAAAGTAGGGTGGTTGAGCTAGATGATCTCTGAGGTTCCTTATAGTTCAATCCTATGATTCTATGAATGGAGTTAATATGTGGTAGTAATTAAGGACAATTAATAGGCTCTGAGGGAAAAATTGATTGTTGTCCTTAGTTCTTGAAGAGGACCAAAATGACATCATTATGCTTGAGCCAAGTTACTAAGAGTCAAACTGCCTGATTATACCAGTATGAGCTCAGAATGCTCTACTGAAGGTCGGGCACAAGTAGTCCATGTGACCGTTTGGGGTGGATTCTCTAAATTGGCTTATCTCAAGTTTCTTTTGAGCAGCTTCGATTATGCTTTCCTTATAAAACAGAGCACCTTCTCTGATGAGAGCACGGTATGCCAGGCAATCATATTCCTGTGTCTCCCATGTCACAAATCAATTCCAAAGTTCTTAAGAGACATTGAGAGGGTCCTTGTATCACTTTTTCTGACCACCATGGGGGTGCTAGCCTTATGTGAGGTCTCCATAAAATAGTCTTTTAGGCAAGTGTATATTTGGCAGGGGGGGGGAGGGAGAGGACTCTAGTAGGGAAAGAGGATGGGGTCAGCATTGTGATTTGAAGGAATAAATAGTCTACTTTGTTAAATCAGAGTGTCTACAGACACTATATCCAAATACAATGTATGAAATGGGAGAGGGTTTTATTTTATTTAATTTTTCCTTGTAGGAGTCTAAAGCTGAGGGAACCAGCACATAGTCAGAAATAACACACTGGAGAAGGGAAAGAATGGGCATTTGGCCATTGCTAATGGAACGTGAGCTGTCCTTCATCATTCCCCACTCTTCCTTTGTATAAGGCTATCTTTCCCTCTAAATACACATTTTGCCAATAAAATCCTTTGTACTTCTTCTCCTACACAGCTCCTCATTTTTATTATTTCAGGCTGCTCAGGCCCAAAATGCACCTCTCCTTTGCTCTTTGGATAATGTTCAATTCCATTTCTTTGTAGAGTGTGGCATTCCACGAATCATTGAGTAACATCACTAGAAGGATATTGATATTAAAAAAGATGGGCTTTTGTTTCAGGGAGTATCTGTAGATCAATCTGTAGAATGTGCACTATTCCAACGGAAATCTAAACGACTCCTCTGTTCCTTTGTGGGTATATTTTCAGTGTCTAAGATACATGTACTAATAGATTAACTCCATGGGCTGCCCATCCAACTGCACATCATTGGCAGAATAATAAGTATTCCTCATCTTCGTGTGCTGTAGAACTTCATAAATGAGATCTATCATCACTCAGAAGAGTTGGGGGTTAACTACGTACAAAAGGATTCTTCCTTAATGATACAGTAATTTAACATCACTCTCAATTATGTGTCTTTGCCAAAAATCATTGGATTGTTTAACTTTCAACTATCATTTTTTGCAACTGAAAAAAGGCATTTTATGAAACTTACTGTATCTTTTAAGATTTGGAGAGCTGCATAGTGGGTATGATTAGGCTAAATCATGTTACAATTGAAGGATTGACTAAGAAAAGCACTCAAAAGATTTCATCAAACAATTCAAGATCCCTTGATGGGAAATACCTATTTTTTATTTAAAGAGTATTTTTTTTTGGTGAAGAACAGAGATGTTTCAAGGAAAGCTTCTTGAATAATGTGTCTCAGTGCATAAAATAAAATAAGGCTTATGAAAGAAAGCAATTATGTTGAAATACAGTTATGAAAATATATTTTTTAAAAGTTCATTTTCCAAGTTAGGAATTCCTACCTTAGGGCCTCGGAACAAGCGTTTAATGGTGGATTGTATTTACATTGGAGGAGGGTGAGGGTGGAAAATCCATTTTTGAGGGTGTTCAGGCTATTGGAAAATAAAGCTTTAGTTTCCCCAAGATTTATCTTTAGGTTGAAGAATGAATGAATGAATGATTAATGAATAGGCGTTTATTGCGCACTTTTTATGTGCCAGATACTCTGCTAAGGATAGAACTGAAAGCAAATATGGGCATTACCTTTAAAACTCTCCCGTGAGCAGGTCTGGCACCCACATAAAAGTGACATGTGACTCTTGGGTCAGTGAGCAAAGCCCATCTCCCTGTGACTGACGCTATTCCACTAGCTCATGTCATTTAGACTATTAACCCAGTTCCCATTTCTTCTTTATAATAGCTCTCTCATACTTTTGGATGTCTTGCCTTTCTCTTATGACCTATACTTTCTAAGAGCCCCTGTTTGAAAGTCATTCCTGCTTTATTTGCAAGTGTAGACGAAAAGGGATTCCTTTCGCCTAGTTCCATGCTCTATGGATGACTGATACAAAGAAACAAGAAACTAATGCATGCTGGAAAGTAATAGGCCCCTCACCCTTGAGGATGAGGGCATGGTCCATAAAAGGGATTCAAGCAGGTCAATAGATCCAGCCCAAAGGACTATAAAAATGTGCATACCTTTTGACCCAGACATAGCACATCTAGGTATGTAACCTAAGAGATCATACAAATGGGAAAAGGACCCATGTGTACAAAAATTTATAGTGGCTCTTTTTGTGGTGGCAAAGAATTGGAAATCGAAGGGATGCCCATCAATTGGGGAATAACTGAACAAGTGGTATATGAATGTAATGGAGTACTATTGCACTAGTAAAACAATGATGAGC
>JAQQSW010019289.1:0-11076 GCA_028646575.1 Pseudocheirus occidentalis | reverse complement strand
TCATATATATATATATATATATATATATATATATATATAATTAAGTCCAACATCAAAAGATAGTGAGAGAAATCCAATTTAAAGTTACTGTAGATATAATGGGAATCTACCTGCCATGAAAACAAAAACAGGGTCCTATATGAACACAACTACAAAACACTTTTCACACAAATAAAGTCCGATCTAACTAATTGGAAAAACCCAGCTTGTGGCTGGGTCTAACTAATATAATAAAAATGACAATGTTACCTAAATTAAATTACATATTTCATACCATATCAATAAATCTACCAAAAATAACTTTATAGAATTAGAAAAAAAGTAACTAAATTTGCATTTTTATTCCATTGGTTACAATCCCCCCTTTTTTACAACCAGATTAATGTCTAATGTGAAAGTATTTGCCGATCCTACACTTGATTGCATAATGCCATGGCAGCGGGGGAGAAAAACTGAAACTCATGGAATTATGGAACTGAATCTTTTAAAGTAAAAGTAAAGAAGCAAATCAATAAATATCTTTTTGTTAATGGAAATTTTTGCCATATAGTGCTATTGGGGAAAAGGAGTAGAACACTTAATTCTCATGTTTTTCCCCTATCACATTTTCATGTAAAAGTACTGGAAGATATTTTGCTTACAAAATTGTTGGCAGGAAGTTCAGAATTATATGTAACCATGGGCTGAGCCAAAATGACAGATTAGAAGCAGGAACTTGCTCAGCTCCCACATCTAGCACCTCCAATACTTGTAAAATATGAATTTAAGCAAATTTTAGAGCTGCAGAACCCACAATGTGACAGAGATAAACAAATGCCCCCCCTGAAGGCAGCCTCTCAGACTGACAGGAAGGGTGTATTTTACCAAGCTGGGAGCTGAGCACAGTTGTGCTTGCCCAGACCCAATGTCACCCTGACCAATAGCCCAAACCAGTGGCACTGACTGACCAGAGCAGACTTCAGGAGAGAGAATCTCCAGCAGCTGTGTTGGTTTCCAGACTTCTCAACCCAAAAATACCAAAGAGAAATTAAAAGGTCCCTGGGGAACTCAGTTGGAAGAGTGTGACTGAAGAGAATGATCTGGCCCCTACCACTGAGGTGAGGCTAGCGGTTGCAGAAGTGCTGTGGCTGCAACAGCTCCCATATGGCGATCTCTTGGCCCGGCCTGCAGATTTTAGGGGGAACAAGGAACCATTAAGAAGGTAATCACTGTAACTTTGACCTGCTTGAATTTTGGTCAGAGCCTTGAACGTGGTTCTGGGGTGTGTGGTCAGTGCACCAGTGCTTGTGGTGTCAGTAGAGAGGGAGCCCTCCTCATATTCCTGACAACTATAAAAACCCAAGAAATTTGGGATACAATTATCTACACTCTGGAAGAACAGTTCTATTGTGACATAGAGCTCAAAAGTCAAGTAATCGGGTTGCAAAATGAGCAAGTAGAGGAAGTACAATTAGACTACAGAATCCTTTTTTTGAGGAAAAAAGGATCAAAACATGAAATACGAAGAAGACAACAAAGCCAAAACTTCTTCATCAAAATCTAAGAAAAATGTGAACTGATCACAGGCCCTGAATGGGCTCAAGAAATATTTTAAAAATCAAGTAAAATAAATGGAGACAAAATTGGGAAGAGAATTGACAATGATAAAAGAAAATCTTGAAAAAGAATACAACAGCCTGACTGAAGAACATAATACCTTAAAAAATAGTCTAACCTAAATGGCAAAAGAGGCCAAAAAAGCCAATGAGGAGAAGAATGCCTTAAAAAGTTGAATTGGCCAGATAGAAAAGAAAATCCAAAAACTCACAGAAGACAATAATTTGTTCAAAATCAGACTGCAGCCAATGGAACCTACTGATTTTATAAGAAATCAAGTTATTATAAAACATATCCAAACAAATGAAAAAATAGAAGGCAATGTGAAATATCTCATTGGGAAAAAAAACACTGACCTGGAAAATTGATCTGAAAGAGATCATTTAAAAATCATTCAGCTACCTGAAAGTCATGAAAAAAAAGAACCTAGACATTGTCCTTCAAGAAATTCTCAAAGGAAATTGCCCTGATGCTCTAGAACCAGAGGGCAAAATATAAATCAAAAGAATTAACTAATCACCTTTTGAAAAGATCCCAAAAAGAAAACTCCTAAGAATATCATAACCAAATTCCAGAGTTCCCAGGTGAAGGAGAAAATATTATAAGCTATCAGGAAGAAACAATTTGCATATTGTAGAAATCAATGAGGATAACATAAGATCTAGCAGCTTCTGCATTAAGGGATTGAAGGTCTGGGAATATATTCTGGAGGTCAAAGGAGCTAGGATTAAAGTCAAGAGTCACTTACCCAGGAAAACTGAATGTAATGTTTGAGGGGAAAATATGGATATTCAATGAAATTTAGGACTTTCAAGTATTCTTGATGAAAAAAAACAGCAGAGCTGAACAGAAAATTTGACTTTGAAATACAAAAAGAAAGAAGCATGAGAAGGTAAACAGGAAAAGAAATCATAAGGATTCATTAAAACTGAAATATTTCCTACATGGAAAAACAATAATTGTAACTCATGAGATTTTCTCAGTATAAGGATCGTTGATAGAAATGTGTGTGTGTGTGTGTGTGTGTGTGTGTGTGTGTGTGTGTGTACCTTATCTGGACAGGTGATCTTCAGACTCTTACTAAGACAATTCAGAACAAAGCAATTTAGTTTCCTGTTATGACACTGATATACAGTCCAGGTTTAACAGGTATATTTCAATGAGTTCAGCACAATGACATTGTAGAACTTCTGTTTGGTAGCCAGCCTAATACCTGTTCTCATCCACACTATTCTTTGGAGTATTTCAAACAGTGAGCTTGGTATGGTGATGTATATTTCAACCTCATCATCTATGTGTACATTCTTAGAAAATATATTATCATGTTAAGTGGACTTATCCACAGTATTCAAAATCCTTCCATTTACTATAACCAATGCTTCCACATATGCATGATGTGTAACTATCTCGTAAAGAACTTCTGTTTTCTTCAAGCCAATTGTCAGACAAAATTAGCACAAGTAGCAGAGAACTGATCTATTTTTTCCATGTATCTTAGCCACAGAAGTTGCATTGGGTGCATAATCATCTGTGAAAAACAACAAATCACACACCAGCTATCCTTAAACTTTAATCTTAGCTTGTACACTTTTCAAGTAAAATAATTTACCGCTATTGCAGTAGCTGACCTTAACACACTTTTTGTTCTTGCAGAATGAATCCAATACCCTTACTGAAAACATACTACTAACTACCTGGAGCCAGGATTGTGGAGTATGAACACAACTCCAAGAAGCACAATTGTGGGGGGCAGATTCATGATGGAAGAGTAAAAGCAGAGACTTGCTTGAGATTTCCCCCAAAGCCCTCCAAAAGCCTGTAAAAATAGCTCTAAATAAATACCATATCAGAAGAAATCATAAAATGACAGAGTGAAACACATTTCCAGCCTAAGAAAAAATGGAAGGGTAACAAGAAAGGTAACAAGTATGAAGTTGGGAGAGGAACACAATCCATCATTTAACATACCAGCATAGATGGAACATGAGCAGTCCTCAGGCTCTGAATCACTGGCAGCTATGGTGGTTTCCTGACTCCTCAAACACCAAGGACAAATTAGAAGGTCAGTAGGAAAAGACTTTGTGACTTGTGTAAGAGGATTATGGTCCAGCCCCAGTCCTGGAGTACTGGAGGGGGCAGCAAAACAGGCAGAGGCTGCAAGAGCAGAGGTCGCTTTGGGAGCTTGCATAGTGGAGCTTGTGGCAGCTGTGGAGAGGGAATTCTCCTTTCAGTTCCAATGAAGAAAAGAGTGCTTGAGGTCACTCATAAACCAGGACAAACCCCAGGAGAGGAGTAAAAACCTCTCCTTTCATCATACAACTTTGGAAGAGCTGAAAATGTGCAGGTCCACAGAGGTATCTCTGAAAAGAGTTGCATAAAACCCCTCGAGCTTGGGACAGTGTACCACTACTGCACCCAAATGGAAGCAGAGATCTACTTGGCAAAGAGCTACAAAGTCAGGTAATTGATTGGAAAAATGAGTGAGCAGTGCGAAAAAGTCAGACCATAGAATCTTACTTTGATGAGGAGGAAGATCAAAACATAAAAGAAGAAGAAGACAAAAAATCAAAACTCTGACATCCAAAGTCTCCAAAGAAAATATGAATTGTTTTCAGGGCATGGAAGAGATCAAAAAGGATTTTGAAACTCAAGTAAAAAAAGTAGAAGAAAAATTGGGATGAGAAATAAGAGTGATTCAAGAAAATCATGAAAAACAAGTCAACAGCTTGATAGAGGAGACCCAAAAATATTGAAGAAAATAGCACCTTAAAAATAGACTAGTCCAAATGGCAAAAGAGGTCCAAAAACAGAGGAGAAAAATGCACAACTGTATGCACAGGGACTAGGCTGCCTACCAAATCAGAATTGGTCAAATGAAAAACGAGGTTCAAAAACTCAGTAAAGAAAATAATTCCTTCGAAATTCGAATAGAGCAAATGGAAACAAATGATTTTATGAGAAATTGAGAAATTATGAAAAGAAAATCTAGCAGTTTCCACATCAATAGATTAGAGGGCTTGGAATCTGAAAACAGAGGTCAGAGGAGCAAGGATTAAAACCAAGAATCACCTACCCAGCAAAAATGAGCATAACCTTTTGGAGGAAAATTGATATTCAATGAAATAGATACATTTTAAGCATTCTTGAAGAAAAGACCAGAGCTGAATAGAAAATTTTACTTTCAAATACAAGAATCAAGAGCACCATGAAAAGGTAAAAAGGAAAGAAAAACCACATAAGACTTACTAAAGTTGAAATGTTTACATTCCTATCTGGAAAGATGATATTTGTAAGTTTTGAGACTTTTTTCAGTATTAGGGGAGTTAAAGGGAATATACATATATATGTATGTACATACAAACACAAACATACAAAGGGCACAGAGTAAGCTGAATATGAAGGTATGGTATGCAAAATAAAATGAAGGTCTAAGAGAGAAATATATTGGGAGAAGGAGAAAGGAAAAAATAGAATGAGGTACACTAGATTCCATTAAAAAGATGAAAAAACTTACAATAGAAGGTAAAAGGGGGAACATGAGAGTGTAAGAGTGAACTTTACTCTCATCAGATTTGACTTAAAGAGAAAATAACATGCACACTCAGTTGGGTACGAAAATCTCTCTTATCCTGAAGGAAAGTAGGGTGGAAGGGAATAAGGGGTAGGGGTATAATGGAATTAATGACACTTGGGAGTAGGTGCCAATCAGAATCAAATACTTTTCAGGAGGGACATGATCATGGGGGAGGGTTGGGATGTAGGGAAATATAGGTAGTCTTTCACAGAATGGCTACTATGGAAGGGTTTTGCATGACTACACATGGATAAGCTATACTGAACTGCTTGACTTTTCAATGGGAGTGTGTGAAGAGGGAGGAAAGGAGAGAATTTTCAACTTAAAGGTTTAAAAAAGAATGTTAAAATTATTTTTACATGCAACTGGGAAATAATATACACAGGCAATGAGTAATACCTTGCTCAATAAGAAAATTAAGTGGAAGGGTTTGGGGAGGGGAGATAGAAGAGAGGGGAAATTGGGAAAAAGTGTAATCAAAATACATGACATTGGTGTGGGGGAGGAAAGAGATGGAGAAAATTTGTAATTCAAAATTTTGTGAAAGTGAACGTTGAAAATGAAAAATAAGTAAATAAACTTTTTAAAAAAGAAGCACAACTCCAGGAGTTACAGCTCTAGACTGGCAGAGACCCTTCAGCAAGCAAAATTTCCAGTAATTTAAAGAAGCTGGGTTAAGTAGGCATCCACCAGGGGCCAGACTCTACACCCCTACCCCAAGACTTCCAGTGTTGCTGACACCACCTCTGTGCCACATAAGCTTCCAGACACCTACAATTTCCAGTTGCCAGCACCTGAGGCCCCAATACATAAAGTCAGTGACCAGGTCCTTGGCTGCTAGCACAAGAAGCTTGGGATGGTGTCCCCTAAGCTCTAGCTGCACAGCTCTACTGTAAAAGACAAGAATTAAGCAAACACCATGAACCAAAAATGGAAGCGGGAAATGACCATAGATTCTTATTAGGGGAACATGGAAAATAAAGGCACAAATTTGGAAGACAACAACATTGTCAATATACCCACAGCCAAATCCTCAAAGGGAAATATCAACTAATGTTAACAGAAAATGCCTTCTTGGAAGAGCACTAGAAGGATTTCAAATGTCAAATAAGAGAAGTATAAAAATATGAGGAAAAGATGAGTGATATGAGAGTCAATAGCTAGGAAAAGGAAGGACAAAATTGATGGTAGAGAACAAATCCATAAAAGCAGCATTGATGAAACACAAAATGAGGCACAAAACTACCTGAACAGAACTCCTTAAGAAGTAAAATGGGGTGGGGGGTGGCTGAGTCAAGATGGCAGCATAAAAGCAGGAGAACTCCATGTATTCCACCCACAATCACCTCAAATACACATAAAATATGACTCTAAATGATTCTTAGAGCTCTAGAACCCACAAAAGGAGAAATAAAGTTCCCACTAAAGTCAGCCCAGCAGACACATGGGAAGGGTTCATCACAGTGTGCTGGGAGCAGAGCCCAATCCCATGTGGTTTTAGCCTCAGGGTGTCCAGGACAAGACACTGCTGGAGCATTCAGAAGAGTGGATCACTGACAGCTGTGGCAGTTTCCAGAATTACCAACCCATAAGAGCCAAGAACAAAGTGAAAGGTCAGTGGAACTCAGCTAAATTTGGGGGAGAGGGTCCATCTGACTGCTTCAAAGATAGAAGCAGCAGAAGTGGCAGTAATGACACCACTTACATGTGGCTGCTTCTGAACTCCCTGCCTGAAGATTGGAGGTGGGGGGGCAAGTGATCATTCAGACGCTAAGTGCTCTTGCCTTGACCTAGAAGGATAGGCATTGAAGTCTTGGGTTGTGGTCCAGAGGTGTGTGACCAGAGAGCCAAAGCTGGTAGGGGTTGCAGGGACAGTGGCCTCCTAATAGCTCAGGCAGATGTGAAAATGCCAGCTATTTGGGACATAGCTCTCCCCTCTCAAAACAGAGTTCTGTGTAGCCTAAAAGTCAAGTAATTAACTGGCAAAATGAGCAAGCAAAAGAAACAAAGCAAGCTCAGCAATCCAACTTTAGATTCCTTTTTTGGGGACAAAAAGAATCAAAACACAGAATGGGAGGAAGACAACACAGTGAGAATTCCTTCACCAAAAGCTTCCAAGAAAAATCTAAACTGGTTACAGGCCACAGAGGAACTTAAGAAGGAGTTTGAAAACCAAATAAGAAAAATGGAGGAAAACTTGGGGAAAGAAATGAGAATGATGCAAGAAAATCATGAAAAGAGAGTCAACAATCTAACTGAAGAAAATAACACCTTAAAAATTGATTATCTCAAATGGAAAAAGAGGCCCAAAAAGCCAATGAGGAGAAGAATGCCTTAAATAGTTGAATTTGCCAGATGGAAAAAAGAATCTTGAAAGCTTATTCTCTGAAAAGAATAATTGCTTCAGAATTAGAGTGGAGCAAATGAGAGCAAATGACTTTATGAGAAATCAAGATACAATTAAGCAGAGCCAAACAAATGAAAAAATTGAAAGCAATGTGAAATATCTCATCAAAGGAAAAAAAAACACTTATGTGGAAAATAGATCCAAGACTGACAATATAAAAAATATTGGACTACCTGAAAGCCTTGATCAGAAAGCATCTTTCAAGAAATTCTTGAGGAAAATTACCTAGATATTTTAGAACCAGAGGGCAAAATTGAACTGAAAAGAGTTCACCAATCACCTCTTGAAAATGATCCCAAAAAGAAAACTCTTAGGAATGCTCTAGCCAGGTTCTGGAGTTCCCAGACCAAGGAGAAAATATTACAAGCTGCCAAGAAGAAACAATTTGAATACTGTGGAAAGACAATCAGGATAACCCAGGATCTAGCAGCCTCTTCATTAAGGGATTGAAGGGCCTGGTATATGATACTCCAGAGATCAAAAGAGCTAAGATTAAAACCAAGAATCACCTACCCAGCAAAAAGGAGTATAATGTTCCAGGGAAAATATGGTCATTCAATGAGGTGGAGGAGTTTCAAGCATTCTTGAGGAAAAAAACAGAACTGAATAGAAAATTAGACATTCAAATATAAGAAGCATGAGAGTGTAAAGAAGGAAAAGAAATAATAAAGAACTTACCAAAGTTGAACTGTGTACATGTCAACATGGAAAAATTACAATTGTAACATGAATCTTCTCAGTATGAAGCTACATGAAGGGAAGATATATATATGCACACATACATACATATACATACATACATGTTTATATGTGTTCACACATATATACACATATGTATACATACACATATGTCTATGTAGGAGGGTATATACGTGTATAAATACATATGTGACTGTGTATATATATGTGTACATACACAGAGGGCACAGGATCAATTGAATAGGAATGGATGACATTTGAAAAGGTGAAATAGAGAGGTGGGAGACAAATAGAATGAGAGGACATAGGGACAGACAGAATGGAGTTAATCATCTTATATAGAAGAGGGAAGGGATAACTGTTTCAATGGAGGAGAAAATACAGGAAGACAAAAGAGAATGGGGTCTACTTTACTCTCATTGAATTTGGCTTAGAGAAGGAATGATGTACACTCTAAATTGGGTATCTTGCCCTGCAGGAGAGTAAGGGGAAGGATTTGAGAGGGGAGATGATGTAGAGGAGGGCAGTTTGAGGTGGAGGGAGGGCTGCTAGAAGCACACACTTCTGTAAAGGGACAGGGATAAAGATGAGAATGGAAAAAAGTGGAGGGGGGATAGAACAGAAGCAAATATACTCAGTGTTACACAATATGTCCATTGTGAAGATGTTCTGTGTAACTACACATGTATGGCCTATATTGAATTACTTGTCTTTCCAGTGTCTGTCCTCAGTGGGTGATGGAAGTGATAGAATCTGGAGTTTAAAGTTCTAAAATAAAATGTTAAAAAACAACATTTAGTAGTAGTAGTGGTAGTAGTAGTATTTACATGCAACTGGGAAATGGGATATACCAGCACTGTGGTAGGGAGATCCATCTTGCCCTACTGGAAAGGCAGAGGGGTGATAGGGGTGGATATAGGAAAGAGCAGATTGGGGGAAGAGGTATACAGTGGGATCGCTGTTATGGGGTAGTGGGTAGGGGAAGAATGGGGAGAAAAATTGGAACTCAAAATTTCATGGAAATGAATGATGTAACCTAAAAATTAAAATTACTTCTTTAAAAAAGAGAAAAGTAGTCATTTAAATTTATAGCATGTCTTATAAGCAATTGATTTTATACTGCATATTAAGTTAAACATATTCACTAATGCTGCCTTTATTCGGTCCCAGAGTGACCGTTATGTTTTGGGTATCTGTATGTTTATCATGCTATGTAGTTGAATGCTTTCTGTCAATGTGGTGCTTATGATTTATGTCTACATATCTTGTTTCTAATATATAATATGCTGAGATTGTAAATTCTTTACTAGAAATAGAAAAAAAGAGATTACTATATTTTCTCTAACCAAAATAAAGTATTTGTGTAGCAGATATACAAAATAAGAACAAGGGCATGGGCTGGGTAGATGAAGATGATTTTTATTCTTCATATTAACATTTGTTCTAATTCAGATTCATTTCTTTGCTAAATCTGAGAGGAATTTAGTAGTACTGAAAGTAAAATAGATAACAATCTGTTAGATATGGATTACTTCTCAACCTTTCCAATTAAAAGTGAAAAAAGATAAGAAAATCTGTCTTTTGGGGTACTCTAGTTTTTGTTGCTTTAGTGTGACAGCTATTATTAAAGAGCTGCTACCAAATACTTATCAAGGAAAGGTGCTAGTCTCTGTTTTCTACCAGTCTAGATCTGTGTTGTATTTGCTGTCCAAGTAAACATGGAAGGTAATAGCAAGTAGAGAAATCTGACAGAGATTATGATCACAATAAATATCTAGGCAACACTCAGCTTAGACCAGCAGATAACAACAGAATACAGATCAACAGATCTGTTATGTAACTAGTTAAAAAAAGTTCCAGTAAACTTACTATCCACAGCAGTCACAAAGTTGCAATGGGTCTAGCAATGATTATATGACTAGCCAAGGAATATAGCCCAACAGGAAATCACAAGAACTGTAAAGAACCACTGAATCCCTTAGAGGAGTGGGCTACCACACACTAACAGTTTCATATCAAAGGATCATATCATTGATTCAGTAGAATCAGAAGTTGGAGTAACCTCTCCAAAAGTATAACTTGGCCTCATGTACTATCTATACTATGATCCCTATGTAGATTTCCTCTCCTCAATAATCATATTTGAAATACATGGGAAATATTTAGGCTTAAGGGAGAATATACTGTTGCATTTTTTCCATGCTATTTTGTAAAATTCCTAATGGTATCCTCTGATGGCCGAGAGGGGGGAAAAGCAAATATATTTGAATTACTGAATTGTGCTTTCAGTGGATGAAATTCTGCAAAGTACTTTGAAATTGACATAACTATTTTGGGAGTCCCACGTGTAAGGGCAATGCCCAGGAATTAGAGTAATTAATTTTTGAATATGACATTAAAGACTTCATGAGAAGAACTCAGAATATAAAGCCAAAAACTTGAGCATCTCTACCAGTCTTATTCTATGGGACCATGAGTATATCGTTTCAACTCTGTGAACTTTGTTCATGCTCTATAAATAAGGATCAACTTAACAGGATTAATAGAGTCAGATGAGACAATGTATATAAATATTTTTATAGTTATTAGGCAGTAGTTTATTGTATGTTATTTGTAGGAATTATAGTAAGAGTAGCAGGAATAATGAAGTAGTAGTAGTAGTACTATGTGGAGAAGGAGGAGAAGAAGGAAAAGGAGAAGAATTAGGAGGAGGAGGATCAGGAGAAAAAGGAGGAGGAGGAGGAAGAGAAGGAAGAGGAGGAGGAGTGGTATTGGTGGTGGTGGTTGTGGTGGTAGTAAT
>JAQQSW010019288.1:0-11076 GCA_028646575.1 Pseudocheirus occidentalis | reverse complement strand
GTCAGCCCCCCTGCTATCTGCAGGCCGAGGGCTCAGAAGCAGCCCAGTGGAAGCTGCTGTGGCTCCGTTCCTGCTGCTACAGCCGCCTCCCACTGCTTCCTTGCCCTGGGAGCAGTTTGGCCGGACCACTCTTCTCCCGAGTTAGCAAAATCCACTGACGTTTCTCTTAGCCTTTTTTTTCTAGCCTGATAAATATGGTAACTGTGGCTCCAGTGCAGCTGATCTACACTCCTATAGATGTGGCTCCCTGCCCGATGTTCCCAGACTGCTGAGAAGAGCCCCACCAGCTGAGCTGCCTGCAGCAACAGATGTGCTTTCTGTCTTTTGGAGAGTTTTGGAGCTTGAAAATCTGTTTAGAGTCCCATTTTATGAGTTTTTTAGCGTGTTTGTGTGGGAGCTGCGGTGCTTTGCTGCTTCTGCGCCACCATCTTGGCTCCGCCCCCCCTTTAATTTTTTAATAGTATGATCTTTTATATTAAGGTCACATCCATTTAGAATGTTATTGTAGAATAAGGTATTGGTGTAAGCCTAATTTCTGTCAAACAGCTTTCCAATTTTCCTACAAGTTTTTTATGGAATAGTATGTTCTTTCCTTAGTAATTTATGTTTTCCAGCTTATCAAACACTAGTTTATTGAGTTCCATTGTTTCTGATTCTCCCTTGTATCATCTGTTCCATCATTTTACCATTCTTTTTTTAATTAAATCCAGATGATTTTGATGATTGTTACTTTGTAATATAGTTTGAGCTCTAGAAGAGCTCAAAGAGGGTTAGTCCCCCTCTGTCCATTTCTCTTTTTTTAATTTCCCAACTATTCTAGATTTTAAAAAATTTTTCCAAATGAATTTTGTTACTATTTTATCAAGTTCTGCTAAGTTGCCCTTTGAAAATTTGCTTGACATAGCATTAAACCAGTAAATTAACTTGGGTCATGTCGTCATTTTTAGGATATTGGCATGGTTCAGCTTTGAGCTATGAATATTCCTCCAGGTGTTTATGTTGTTTTGTCATTTCTTTAAGGACCATTTTGTAATTGAATGTGAATATTTTGTGTGGTTTCTTAGATTGATCTCCAGGTATTTTATGAATTTTGTAATTTTTTGGAATAGGATTTCCTTTTCTATTATTGCCTGTTGTGTTTTGTTATTATTACCCAGAAATACTATTTTCTTCAAGGCAGGCTGTTTATAGTGTTTGACAGTCTTGGAGAGTAGGGTGGGGTAAGCTAGGGGTTTGCATAGCACCAATTTCTTTTATTTTTTTTTTTGTGCCTTTTTTTTTGGAGGGCAGTTGGGGTTAAGTGATTTGCCCAGGGTCACATGGCTAGGTTATTGTGTGTGTGTGTTAAGTGTCTGAGGTCACATTTGAACTCGGGTCCTTCTGACTCGACGGCCGCTCTATTCACTACGCCACCTAGCAGCCCACCTAGAAATACTATTGATTATGAAGGGTTTATATTGTAGCTTGGAAAACCTTTGCTAAAGCTTTTCTCAGTGAATATCTCTGCTGGTTCCCTGTGATTTTCTAAGTAAAACATAGTATCATCAACAGATAGGCATAGTTTGGTCAACTCTTTTACCTGTCTTTATGCCTTTAATTTCCATCTCTTTTCTCACTTTTATTGCTAGCATTTCCAAAACTGTGTTGAATAATTGTAGAGGGAGCTGTCATCCTTGCTTTCCTTCAAATTAATTGGAAAGGTTCTAGTATATTCCTGTTGCATGTGATGTTTGCTTTTGATTTTAGGTAGATACTTTTTATGATATCTTTTAAAAAAGAAAGGATCCCTCTGTGCTTATACTTTAAAGGATTTTTAACATAAATGAGTATTGAACTTCCTCAAAAGTTTTTCCCACATTTTTTGAGAAAATCATATGGGTTTGGATGTTTCTTGTTTTAATATAACTAATTATGTTGATTATTTTCTAATGTTAAACCATTCGTGCATCTCTGGTGTATCCAGTGTGGTTTTAATGAATGATTTCATGGATGAATCACTAGTCTATTTGACAGGATTTTATTTAAAACTTTTGAATTGATATTCATGAATATGATATTGGTATATAGTTCTCCCGTGTGTTTTTTTTTTTCCTTCCCTGGTTTGGTTATTTGTCTTATTAAGGGACTCTAGTGGCTTTCTTAGTATTTGAGAATAGTTTTTATATTACTGACACTAATTCGTCTTTAAAAGTTTGATAGGATTTTCCTTTGAATCTATCAGGACTCAGTAAATTGTTGTTAAATGCAGTTGGCTTAAATCTCTTCTTTCAAGTAAGTATATAGCATTATTTTAATCTAATGGGTTAGACAGCTGAAGTAGAGGGAGGTTTAATAACCCACCTAGGATGACACACCCATAAGTAATAGAAGGCAGAATAGTCCCCAGGTCTTCTGCCTTCTAGTACAGTATTCTTGGCAAAGAATGTACCATGTAGATAGCTCTTTAATAACCTGTTTCCATTGTAGTGTTTCATAATTGTTTAGGAATAAGTATGTTTCTTGAAAATCAAGGTTTTCACTAATTCTAAACTCGGAGTAAGTATGCTTATTGTCTTGCTTTAGTGTCTGCAATGTTAAAGTACCACCTAAGATTTCTGATGAATAGTAATATTGGCCTACAAAACAGTTTCCTACCTTTTACATTTTGCATGGAGAAGAAAAATTAAAAGTTTTATTTAAAAAGGAAAATAATGGAAAGAAAAATTTAAAAATAGAACTAAAGGAAGACCTATATTTACTATGACTTTTGAGAAGTATTAACTCTTAGAAGTGGGCTGTTCCATTTGAATCATTTTAGCTTTTTCAAAATATTTATTTATTTATTTATTTTATTGCTTTTTGGAGGGGGGAAAGTAGGGCAGTTGGGGCTAAGTTACTCGTCCAAGGTCACACAGCTAGTTTTGTGTTAAGTGTCTGAGGTCTGATTTGAACTCAGATCCTCCTGACTCCAGGGCCAGTGCTCTATTCACTGTGCCACCTAACAGCCTCATCATTTTAGCTTTTTAACTCCACTTCCTGTCTTGCTTAATCCATAACCAATCAATAATTCTTCTGGTAAAAAAAAATAATAATTCTTCTAGTGATAAATAGGGTTTATACCTTTGCAGAAAGAAAAAGAGAAAGTAAGAGCGCAGAAGGAAGAGGTTCTCAACCAGATGAATGATGTGCTAGAAAATGAGCTTCAATGCATCATTTGCTCGGAACATTTCATTGAGGTAATAACAAGGGATAGGGACTTTTCATCCTCCTACCCCAACCCCTAGCAAAGCTTCATCTGGGCTATATATACACTTAGCTGATATGTGTGTTTGTTTTTAATTTGTGAATCTTAACGAATACAAATAAAACGAGCATTTATGTATATAAGGTACAATAAAAGAATGAGATTGTATATGTAATTTCAACCCTCTTAACACATATATTTTGTTTTTCTTTCTAAGTATATGATAAATTTGATGTATGACCTTCAAAGCATGTATGATTTCATATATGAAATGTATGTATGATTTCATTTGGGGAGGCAATGCTTTTGCTATTCCACCTCTGCCTCTTACCTCCACACCCTTCAGATTTAAAAAAAGAAAAGAAAAACTCTTGTAACAAGTATGCATAGTCAAGCAAAACAGAGTCCTACATTGGCCATGTCCAAAAATATATGTCTCATTCTGCGCCTTGAATCCATTAGAAAGTGGGTCGTATGCTTCATTAACTGTCCTATGGAATCATGGTTGGTTATTGCATTTATCAAACTTGGTAAGTCTTTCAAAGTTCTTTCTCTTTACAATATTGTTATTGTGTAAGTTGTTTTCTTATATCTGTTCAGTGCACGCTACAACAGGTCATATAGATCTTCCCCAGTTTCTCTGAACACCCTCATTTTGTCATTTCTTTTTTTCTCATATTGCCATTTCTTATGGTACAATATTATCTCTTTACCTTCATATACCATAAATTTGTTCAACCATTCTTCAACTGATAGCCACTCTTAGTTTTTACTTCTTTGCTATAACCAAAAAAAAAAAAAAAAAAGAGGGCTGCTATATATGCATGTGGATTCTTTTCTTCTTTCTTTTCCATTTTTGGGGTGTGCCTCTCTAATGCAGCCCAAGATTGCATTAAATTTTTGGCTTTCACCTCACACTCTTGATTCATTGAGTTTGTAGCCCACTAAAACCACCAAATCCTCTTGAAAACAACCACCATCTATCCAATGCTTCCTCCATTTTGCACTGAAAAAATTGTTTTTTTTTACCCACAAGTAAAACTTTACATTTATTTCTATGGAATTCATCCTATTTATATTCAGTCCAATTTTCTAGCTTCTTGATATTTTTTTAATCCTATTGTTAGTCATTCCTTTTAGTTTTTTTTGTCATCTGAAAATGTGATGGGTGTGCCATCCATGCCTATATTCAAGTCATTGATAAAAATATGTTAAATGACGTAATACCAAAGCATAGATCCCTGGTACCCTACCATATTATGTTGACTTTGCACCAGTAACAGAGTTACTCTTTGAGTCTAGCCATCCACTCAGTTTCGAATCCATCTAATTGTATTATTTCGTGGTTCATCTTTTACACATAAAAAGTATGAGTTACTTTACTTGACTAAACTCTAGGTAAAGTATATGTAGAGCATTCCCCTCATCTATTAGTTTAACAATCCTGTTGAAAAAGAATGTGAGGCTAGTCTGGCATGATTTGCCCTTGATGAAGCCATGTTGGATCTTTGTAATCAATCACACCTTCTCTTTTCAGATGTTTGCCAACTCTCTCTTTATCCATTCTGGAATCTTCACAGTAATCAGTATCAAACTCATTGACTTTAGAGAGTCGTTCTTGGCTTTTTGTTGTTGTTATTGTAATTTAGTTGTCTCGGTTATGTCTGACTCTTCATCATCCCATTTGAGGTTTTCTTAGCAAAGATGCTGGAGTGGCTTGCCATTTCTTTCATCAGCTCATTTTACAAACAAGGAAACTGAGACCAACAGGGTTAAGTGACTTGCCCAGGTTTATACAGCTAGTGAATATCAGAGGCTGGATTTGAACTCAGGAACATGAGTTCCTGATTCCAGGCCCAGCACTCTCTCCAGAGTCCTGCTTAGCTACTCTCTTGGCTTTTCACTCTCCCTCAAATTCTGTATCCAAATACTTCCCAAGTTTTGTCTATCGTGTCTCCACATTACCTCTTAAATCGTAAATTTCTCATTCCCGCTCTCAGCCCCTAATCACCTCTCACCTACACTATTGCAGAAGTTTCCCTCATCGATCACTTTGCTTCTGTCTAGTCACTAGAATCCAATGTGTCCCCTCTCCAATCTGTTTTCCTCATAGCTGCCAAATGAATATTCCTAAAACACAGATGTCCTTTCTCAAAACAAATGCTCTCCTGCTGAAAAATCCTAAGTGCTTACCTGTTGCCTCTAGGAGAAAATACCAAATTGCTGTTTAAAGTTTTCTACAATATGACTCCCACCTAAGTTAAAAAATGTTTTCTTTTATTGATATTATAAACTTGAAAAACAACAAACATCATTTTTCCCTATACAAAAGAAAAAGATGATATATGAATCCATGAATCTCTATTTACATACATCTCTGTTGTTGTTTTTAAGTATATAATAAATGCTATGTGGAAATTCCAAGTCTGTCTTGCTTATCCCTTTCTCCCTCTGAATTTTTACTTTTTTTTCTTTTTTTTGAACTTGCTTTTTTCTATTTATTTAAAAAGACTTCGTTGACACCCTTTTCCTCTTTTTTTGTTTTGCTCTCACTGTCACTTTTCCTATCTCTACTCCCTTCATAAAATCTCTCTCTTTTCCCAAAATAAAAACCCTGACTTGAAAATAAGTATAATCAACCAAAATAAATCCACACACTGGGAATTTCAGAAAATGTATATCTCATTTTGCTCCTCTAGTCTGTCATTCTAATTGTGAATCTATGTCCTTAATCATAGTAAGTGCTCTGACCAGACACGGAAAAAATAAAGAAAAGAAAATGGTTCAAGATGGTGTTTGAACATAGTCCTGGGACTGATTCTTATGTTCCTGCAAAGTTCTGGTTGAACTAGTTGGGTAGTAACCACTTAATAGATCATTATAGATCATAATCTGATTTGCCTGAGAGACTTCTTCATCATATTGTTTCTTTTGCTATTGAAAAAACATCCAAGAGCGAGATCCCTGATGCCTTCCTCCTTGCCCTGTTTAGGCTGTCACCTTGAACTGTGCCCACAGTTTCTGTTCCTACTGCATCAATGAGTGGATGAAGCGAAGAGTGGAATGTCCCATTTGTCGACAGGATATTGAATCTAAAACTCGCTCCCTAGTGCTGGACAACTGCATCAGCAAGATGGTTGAGAAACTGAGCTCTGAAATGAAAGAGCGACGAGAAATTCTCATTGATGAAAGAAGAGGTAAGCAGGGAAGGCTTCTAAATGCATGAGGCATGAGAAGCCTGATCCCTTACAACAGTGCATTCAGTATTTAAATAACATGGTAGACATGGGAAAATGGTTCATTTTATTTCTTCAGCAAACTTTTATTAAAATGCTCACCTGTGTAGACATACCATAACTATCTAAGACATAGTTCCCACTTTTAAGCTACATATAATCTGACCTTTTTCCACAAGAGTTGGAGGCTGGAATGATTCTAGTCTTCTCTTGTTTGCTCATTTCCAAATTAGATGTAGGATAAAATTTCTCTTAAGTGCAAATGCGCGCACGCACATGCACACATATACCACTTCCTGTCTTGTTTTGTATTCACAAAATGTATTACTATCAAGTTAATGCATTATATACAAATACATGAATTTATTTATTAGTGACAAATACATTTGTATTTGGAATTCCCACTCAGATACAAATGATTATCTGTATTAATGCAGTTTTCATCTAATGTATATTTCCATATATGTGCATGTGTGTGTGTATGTGTGTGTATATATATATATATAAAAGAAAAACTGATTAGTAAAGCATTTGAAGTTATAATTAATATTATGTAATTTGATTCTTATAACCGTTCTGTGAGGTACTAGGGTACCTAATGATCTCATTTTGCCAGTGAGGAAACCCAGACCCAATCTTTTATCAGCTGTCAAAAATGCTCCTCTCCCCTTTGGTTTATGTATTTTGAAGGGAAGGAGTAGGGTACAGGGATGCCCTTAAGCAACATTTTAAAAGTGGGAAAACCTGTCATTGATATTGTTAATGTTTTCTTCACCCTGTTTCCTTCTGGTTGTTCAAAGCCCCTACAAAGATGGTCCCACACAGGCTTTTCCCCTACTCCCAGCAATGTGCATTGCTCCGAAATTATTTTTTCTTTCTTCCTATTTGTCCTCCTTGTGCTACATGTCTCTGTCCCCAATAAAAATACATCTTAGAGCCATGGAATGATTTTAGCTAGATGTAAAGAAAAAAGCAAATCTGATTAAACTAATTTACAGTATCTGATATCCACCAGCTCTCCCAGAGGCATCTTCATTTTTTAAATGATGCTTATTCCTTGGGATTTAATTAATGGTATTTTAAGAGATTTGAGGTGGGTTTAGAATGCATTATGTGACCTGATAGAAAAGCCTAGAGATCTGTCCCTCTCCTTCACCTATAGGTATTAACCTGTCAGCAAGAATTTCTTAAATGCATTCTATCTTTCTGTGTAAACGTGTGTATACATACACACACTTTTTGCACCATCATGAATAGCTGGGGGAATGAGGAAAAACCTTGAACTGAACTTTACAGGAAGCTAGTCATTCTTAGGGAGGCAGAGGTGAAGATGTGTACTCAAGTTATTGTGGGGTGAGGGGGGAGCCACAATGTGGCAGAAACCTAGAGGCAAGCATTAGAATGAGGAGCAGAAAAAAGCCAGTTAGGATGAACCATAGAGTGAAGGTTGGAAGGATAAATTGGAACCAGATTATAAAAGGTTTTAAATGCCAATTGAAAGAATTTATATTTCATCTTAGAGGTGATAGGTTACTATTGCAAGAAGATAACTTGGTCAGACCTGTAGTGTAAGACTATTGGTCTGGCAGCTGTGTGGAGGGTGGAGTGGAGAGGAGAGGGACTTTTAGGCACGGAATCCCATGAGGCAGGTATTGCAGTAGTCCAGACCAGGGAAGATAAGATCCCAAATTAGAGCAGAAGCTTTGTGAGAAAAGGAGGATGGAGGTAAGTGATGTTACACAGGTAGAATAAACCAGACCTGGCAGCCGATTGGATATGTGGGGTGAAGGAAGATGCTGGTGTCTTTTGAGGGGTCTCAGAGCAGCTTCTTGTCCTGCTGATTACCCCTTCTACCTCCTACTAGCTGACTTTGCTTATTCTTCCTACCTGTTGACATAGTTCCCAGCCCAGACGTGGAACTAGCACTGCTTCTTTTTATCTTTTGATGATGGGACTATAAATTTAGTTCAATTCAGCAAACATTTACTAAGCGAGCACCTTCTGCTTTCTGGTCAAGTACCTTAACCTCTCTGTGTCTCAGTTTCATTATTTCAAAAATGAGCAAGCTGGACTTGATGACCTCTAAGGTCTCTGCTAGCTCTCACTCTACGATCTGTGATTTGATCTGTCTTACTTATTTTTGTAACTCTGTAGGCTCCTGGTACACTGCATAGAAGGATGTATGTATAGAGTAGGTAGATGAATAGCTTTGGTTTGGATCACTAATTCCATAGGCTGTTGCCTGGGGTAAGATATTGTTGAACTTCTTAGGATCCAGTCTTGAGAAAGCCATCTGTGTTCCTATCCCCACCTGAATAATCGTTTTACCTTTTAGGGTTGGGGAGGGATCAGAAGAATTAAGCTGTCAGTATTATTGACCTCTTCTTCAAGCCACTCAGTAAATTATTTTGATATATTATAGTATCATAGATTAGACCTGGAAGATCTCAGTCCGGTCCTTTCATTTTACATATGATGAAGGTGAGGCCCAGAGAAGTTGTCAATTGCCCAATGTTGTACAGTTGCAAAGCTGGAATTCAAAGCCAGGTCCTCTTATTACAAATTCATTGCTTTTTCCACTGTACCACTCTTCCTTCTGATAGTCTCTTCTGCTTGCTATCTGTATAGCAAACAGGTTATGTCCTCTGGAATTATGGTTATTCATTTCATTGTTCAGAGTTCCTAAGTCTCTCAAAGTTGTTTGTCTTTATAAAATTGTTATTCTTGTTTTCCTTGACTCTGCATCAGTTCATTGAAGTCTTTCCAGTTTTCTCCAAAACGACCCTCTTAATCATCCCCCAAAAGTTATTAACTATGTACATTCACTGACCCAAGGATGCCTCTGCTAGTTCTATACTCCAAAAAATTTTTTGTTTGGCATTCAAAGCTCTTTGTAATTTATACCTTGCTCCTCCCCACCACCTTCCCCATGTACATCCAATGACACTGACCTCCTTGAAGTTCCTCATACAAGGCGTTGCATCTCTTGATTGCTGTTATTATTTTTTCTAGGGATCTAAAATAATTCTTTGAGCATTTGGTATGGCACTAAGTAAGGAGCTAGTATGTCATTTCTTTATATTGGCTTGGCCTACCTATGAACGCTTAATTTTTCTCAGGTTATTTATATCTGCCTTTATTTGTTTAAAGACTATTCTGTAGTGGTATTCGTATACTTTCTGTGTGCACAGTACTGAAAGTTCATTTATCCCCATAATGCAATTAAAAGGGGTCATACATAGAAAATAGTAAAAAAAAAAAAAAAAAAAAAAAAAAAAAAACCAAAACTTAAAAATGAAAAGGATAATTTTAATAAGTTGCTTGAGGAATAATGCATTTAACAAAAGAAAGATGAGAAATAAACTTCAGTCAAGATTCTGCAGGGTATTCATGGGAATTCTCAAGATCTATTGGGCTGATTTCACCAGCTCTGTTGCTTCTAGTTTCACTTCAAAACTTATGGCTTTCCTAAGTGACAGCAGATATCATTTGCACTCCTAAACTTACTGCCAGAGTTGTTTTCTGATTCCTGAATGGGATGGGAAAAGAGACAGTCACAAAGAGAAAAGAATCTTGCTGAAATAACTGAACAAGATTTGAAAAACAAGGGAACAATGGTGGAAAGAAAGAATGCTTGAGACATTATCTAAAATGGAATTAGCTAGCTTCTTAGCAGTAAAGTAGACAAGGGGGGAACCATGGTGGGGGGAGCACCATCTCTCTGAGAAGAAAGGAAGAATTGTCAGATACTTAGCACTTTTGCTCAGGGACCTTTTGGTTGGTTCTTCCTCAGAACCCTGGAGTACTGGAGGTACTGGAGAAGTACTTGGGTTATAGAAGGAAAAGATTTCGAGTTGCTACTCTGCAACTCTGCAAGACCTTAGAGATCTTCTAGTTGAGACTCCCTCATTTTGCAGATGAAACATTGAAGGCTAGAGAAGTTAGGAACCACATAATCAGCTTTTGTTATGTTATATTGGGATGTGGACCTTCATTAGTCAAGATATTTCGAGGGGCGGAGCCAAGATGGCAGTGTAGAAGCAGCAAAGCACCGCAGCTCCCACACAAACACGCTAAAAAACTCATAAAATGGGACTCTAAACAGATTTTCAAGCTCCAAAACTCTCCAAAAGACAGAAAGCACATCTGTTGCTACAGGCAGCTCAGCAGGTGGGGCTCTTCTCAGCAGTCAGGGAGCCTCCGCCAAAGCTGGCCGGCTCAGGCCCTGGGGCATTGCGCGGCGTCTTTTGGAGAGCAGATCAGAGCTTTCCCCCTCCAGGAAGTAGAGTTCCACAGAGATAAAAAAACCAAGCAATTAATAGACTGGCCAACATGAGAAAAAGGAAGCAGGCTAAGAACAGCAGTAAAACTCTAGAATCCATTTTTATGGACAAAAAAGACCAAAGCATGGAGCAGGAGGAAGACAACTCAGTCAGAACTCCCTCACCAAATGCTTCCAAGACACTGGAAGAATGCCTACTAGCTATACATCAACTGAAAAAGGACTTTGAAAACCAAATAAGAGAAGTGGAGGAAAAATTGGAAAAAGAAATGAGAATGATTGCGAGAAAGTCATGAAAAGAAAGTCAACAACCTGACTGAAGAAAACAATACCTT
>JAQQSW010019287.1:0-11076 GCA_028646575.1 Pseudocheirus occidentalis | reverse complement strand
CCACCAACAATGCATTCGTGTTCCAATTTTTCCACATCCTCTCCAGCATTTGTCATTTTTCTGTTTTGTCTTCTTAGCCAATCTGACTGGTGAGATGTGGTACCTCAAAGTTGTTTTGATTTGCATTTCTCGAATCCATAGTGATTTAGAGCATTTTTTCAAATTCTTATAGATATTTTTAACTTCTACCTCTGAGAATTGTCTGTTTATATCCTTTGACCACTTATCAATTGGGGAATGACTTGTATTCTTATAGATTTTACTTAATTCCCTGTATATTTTAGAAATAAGGCCTTTATCAGAGACACTGGCTGTAAAATTCTTTCCCAGTTTCCCACTTCCCTCTTAATCTTGGTTACACTGGCTTTGTTTGTACAGAAACTTTTCAATTTAATGTAATCAAAATTATCCATATTGCATTTTATAATGCTCTCCAACTCTTCTTTGGTCATAAAGTCTTCCCTATTCCATAAATCTGACAAGTAAACTATTCCTTGCTTCCCCAGGTTATTTATAGTATCAGACTTTAGACCCCACTCATGCACCCATTTGGACTTGATTTTGGTGTATGGGGTTAAATGATGGTCTATGCCCAGTTTCTGCTGTATTATATTCCAGTTTTCCCAGCAGTTTTTGTCAAATAATGAATTCTTATCCCCAAAACTGGGGTATTTGGGCTTATCAAACAGTATATTACTATAATCATTGACTACCGAGTGTGTTGTACCCAATCTATTCCATTGATCCACTACTCTATCCCTCATCCAGTATCAAGTAGTTTTGAGGACTGCTGCTTTATAATACAGATTAAAATCTGGTACGTCTAGGCCACCTGCCCTAGCATTTCTTTTCATTAATTGCCTTGATATTCTGGACCTTTCGTTCTTCCAAATGAATTGTGTCACTTTTTTCTAGCTCAACAAAGTAATTTTTGGGTAGAATGATTGGAATGGCACTAAATATGTAATTTAAGTAAAAATATCATTTTTATTATATTAGCTCTACCCAGTCACGAGCAATTGATGTTTTTCCAATTAGTGAGATCTGCTTTTATTTGTGTGAAAAGTGTTTTGTAGTTGTGTTCATAAAGGTCCTGGATTTGTTTTGGCAGGTAGATTCCCAAATATTTTATAATGTCTACTGTAACTTTAAGTGGGGTTTCTCTTACTATCTCTTGCTGTTGGACTTCGCTGGAAATATGTAGGAATGCTGAGGATTTATATGGGTTTATTTTATATCCTGGAACTTTGCTAAATTTATTTATTGTCTCAAGAAGTTTTTACTTGATTCTCTAGGAAAAGATACTTTTTATGATAACGATATAAAGAAAAACAATAGTGAGAAACTTCTGAATGCCAGGCAGAAATGCGTCAAGTTCAGCTTGCCCTACTATGTGCCAGGCACTGTGCCAAGTGCTGGGGATACAAAGGAAGGGGAAAGCAGTGCCTGCCCTCAGGGAGCTCCCAGTCTAATGGGGGAGACAAACACAGAATTAGGCTCCTGCAAGATACATACAGAGGAGACAGGAAGGCCCTGCTAATTGTAGACATCAGCTGTGGCTTCTGGCTGAAGATGGGCTCTGAGCTGAGTCCTGGATGGACTGATGGAAGCCAAGGCAACTTGGAAGTAAGGGTGAGGAGAGAGAGCATTCCTGGCAGGGGGCACAGCCAGTGTGAAGGCCCCAAGATGAGAGGGGGGTCATGTAAAAGGAATAGTGAACAGACTGGCACCATGAGACCCCAGAGTTTGTGGAAGGGTAGGAAGTGGCCAAGCTATGAAAAGCTTTAAATGCTTGTGGGCTTCATATGCGATGCTGGAGATACGAGGGACCCTGAGGTGTTCTAACTGGGACTCCAAAGGATGGATGGCAGACACAGAAGCAGGCCTTGAGGCTACATGAGGATTCAGTCAGAGGGCTGCCCTTTAGGACCTAGAGGTTTTGAGTAGACCTCAGGGCTGCAGGTTCCCCAGCCCTGGAAGGAATGACCAAAGCTGGAGAGGTGATCTTGGTCACAGCAAGGGGAGAGGGATAATGGACTGCTTACCTGGAAGGGCATCCCACCTCCCAGAGCCCCCAGCCACCTCCTAGGAGGTCACTTCCCCTGAAAGTCTTGACCCAGATTCTGTGGAGACAATAAAAGGGGTCACTGAGGACACTTAGGGAAACGCAGGCTCTGGACTCTCTGAAAGCCCAAGGTGCTAGCCCAGCAGCCGGCTGGCAAGTGGCACACACGTCTCCTAAATCCCACTGTTTCTCAAAGGCTTTTCAGCTGGTGAGTGAGGCTCCCTGAGAAGTGGATTTTCCCCTTTGGCAAGCAAGGGCCTCATAAAGGATGGAGCTGTGGGTTCCCCCACCTTCCACCCCAGAGCTGCTCCTATTCCTGCCTCACCCCCATTTCCTTACTTCCCTCCTTTCACTCTTCTTCTCTGTCTCTGAAAAAACAATGGACTTATCATGAGGAAAGGAGAAAACTTGGCCCAAAACAAGTGGGGGGCACAGGGTAGCTTTGCTGGGAACTGTGCTGGAGCTGCCCACTTGTTTCCATGGTTCTCATTATGGGAGAGAAGCCCTGGGCCTGGAATATCAACAATTCTGTGCTCTGGCAAAGGAGGGCCTACTTTTAGCTACCCAGCAAGGGCTCAGGAAAGGACAGGTGAAGAGGGATCATCCAAAGACAAGGCATTTGGAGCTTGACCCTGGAACACTTTTACCTTGAGACTGTCGACAGCCAGAGGGGATAATATTTCAAAACACCCAGGGTCTGACAGAGCCCCTGCCCCCTCCCATTCCAGCCCAAAGGTCCCTGGAGCTGCCCTCGGATAATGCCCTCCTGGATTGTGTCTTCTCTCCCACAGCATCCCAGCCCAGGGCTCTGGCATACAGCAAGTGCCTATAGGGGAGAAGGAGGGAGGAAGCTTGAAAGTGTGTTGAGAAATAGAAGACCACAATTGTTGAGACGGACCCAAAGTGGGCAACAGGGAGCTGCCTAAGTAAAGGAGAGGGGCCTTGCCTCGGCCAGCCACGGCCATGAGAGACCATTTCAGGGCCACAGGCTGGACGGCTGTCTCTGGGAGCCAGAGTCCTGACTTTCCCATTCATTTGCTGGGAGGCCTTGTGCGGAAGACAAGCTCTGTGGACCTCAGTCTGCCCATCTGTAAAATGGCTATTGTATACAAGATACACTGGCATTGTCTAGCTTAGAGTCAGGGAGAATCGGCAGAGATGATGTCTGTAAAGTGCGCTGTAAATGGCGGAGCAGCGAGCAGATGTAACTGGTTATTCAGCCCTAACCACAGGCAGCGTTCGCAGGACACTCCAAGGTTTGCTGGGCGCTTGGCAAACGTCATCTCGTTTGTCCTCACCGGTCCTGGCAGGCAGGTGCTATGACTACCCTCGTGTCACAGATGAGGAAAGAGAGGCACAGGAGTGTTCAGAGTCACCCAGCGGGGAGGCGTCTGAGGAAAGACTGGAACTCCAGGCATCCTGACTCCATGCCCAGCGCGCCGTCCACCAGACCGCCCAGCTACCTCTAACCCTAATAATGAGGTACTCACACAATCAAGTGTTCCTGGCTTATGTTTTAGCATTTTTTCTGTGTACTTAGTGACATTTAGCTCAGTGTCTAAACATGAAAGAGCCTTTCTGTCTAGCTCCCCCCTCTAGCATCACACACCAGTTTACATCAAGCGCTCATGGTTATTTTTCAACTGAGCATGATACTTTACACACTGCTTCAGCCCACAAAGCTCGTCCTCAGGATGGAAGGAAACGGGTATTTGGATAAGGCAAGTTATCAGATGGCAAATCAGTTCTAAACGTCTCACTTGGCTGCGGAGACGTGTGGAGGGGAGTCTGCATGCTTGGGGGCCTGTCAAATACAACCAGGTCTGACGCTGGCACTGCCTCCAGAGGCTCGAGGCGTTCTGCTCTTCACAGCTGTAAATTCTCAAAACTCTCCGTGTGGGCACCTGAAGGTACAAAGAACTCTTCCATGGAAAGGCCTGTGAATATTCCAAGAGAAAGAGGACGTGGCAAGACAAGAGGCAAGGGATGGCCTTCTGAAGAAGATTTGTCATTCCTGTGCCATTCTGTCCCCAAAGGCTCTGTCTGCATCCTTTGGCTGGCACAGCCTGACACCAAGGCTCTCGAGTGCTGGAGAGAAACAATCTCAAAGGGCCAATGGCTGGGGCATCACTCACATCTCTGTCTCCCTTCTTCCTGGGGCGAAGGGGCCATAAGTGATATCAAAAGCCAACCGAAACCCAACACCACCTGGACACTGTCACTCAGAAGCAGGAACTGTGTAGCCTCCGCAGTACCTGAACTTGAACTCCCTGCCTCGGAATGTACTGGGAACAGCCGCACATTGTCCTGCCGCTGGCGCTAGCAGCAACTGGAGAGCCCATCTTTCGGCAGCTCTTCCAGAGATGTCATTTTCTGACCAAATTCATTAGGAAGACATTTCCCGGCACTATTATCTCAAACCAGAAAATCCAGATCAGAGCACAACAATCTCATAGCACAGTAAAACTGGTATAAATATTTAAACATTAATTAAACCCTCCCCTTTGTGAAGAAGAAGAAATAACTTTAAATGAGCTCACGCTCATAAAAAACAGGAAACAACACAACAAGTAGGAGCATTTGTGCAGCACCTCCTGCATACAAAACTTTGATAAGATGCAGTCCTGACACTTGGTATAACTGAACACCATCTTTAGCTCTCCCCACAGAAACAATGACCACAGCTACATCCACGCAGGATTAGATTCCTACTTTGCTCTAAGATATGCACAACGCTTTTCTCACAACTACTCCAGGAGGCAAGTGAACCAAAGATTACTACTGACCCTCAGAGCGGGGAAGTGACTTGTCCAGGGCCACTCAACTTGGCACGCTGGTTCTCAGATTCCCAAGCCAACTAATGCTCCTTCTAGTCCATCATGCAGAACAACTAGGGTCAGATGAGGGAAAACCAAGTCACTTAAATACGGCCCATCTGAAGGCCAGTCCAGCGTTCTCTATGATAGGCTTAAAACAATCTTTCCTAAGATATTCTCTCCATTTAGAGGTTATTAATCCTTGGATGTCTTTAACCAGCTCCTTCCCACGAGCTAACCAGGGAAATGGTGTCAGCGGCCTGGGCAGCTGACTCTCGGGCCTGGATGAAGGAATGGAGATGACCGACGGGCCGCCGTGATGGCCAGGGAGCAGGAGTCCCTCCCTAAAGAATGAAGCCGCTGTCACTGCTCAGGATTTATACGGTATCTTTCCAGAAGGAGCTCAAGCCGGCTGGCTTATGTTTGAGAAAAAGTTAAGTTCCAGATTAAGAAAACAAATTAAATAGTACAAGCCTGCTGAGATATTAAAGATTCCTATCTCATTACCTGCAGCTCATGATCATAAAAGACTGGATAAATGATAGTCGGTGCCAATAAAAATACACTGCGCTTTCCTGTTCAGGCACCAGCGTGGAGCTTGGTTGGTCTCACACAAATCCTTCCTTGGCGTAGATACAGCCAGGGAAAATCGGAGCTGTGAGCACCAATAGTGGCCCAGGCACCTTCCTGCCCCATTTCAGATGCCTCTCAAGGCAAATCTGGGGAAGAAGCAGGAGCAGCCCCACTCCCTTACGTGAACAAGGGGGGGGGGCAAGATACCAGCAACCCCACAAACACCAGCAAAAACCTGCTAGTCGTATCTAATCAATGTATCTGGGGGTTCAAAGGTGATTCGCCATCCATAATTCAAACTTTAGAAAGAAAATAATTTATGGAGGATTAATTTCGCTATTTTGAATCAAAGACGTATTTCATAGCTCCTTTCCAAATCCCGTATACTGTCAGGATCCTTTTCCCCTTTGAAGACTTAGTGAATGATTGAAGCTTCTACCTTCTGAGAAACAGATAACACAAGGCTGGTAATCTGACTCTAAGCCACTGGATAAAAGGTAGTTTGTTTCCTCTTAGCCCGTCTGTCAACACCTCTTCAGTAATTAGTCCTAATTATTACAAAGGGCTAGCCTCCCATTCGCATTATTAAATCAGAAATAGTATCATAGCCAGGTATCTTTCAACGCCTCCCAGGCTGGCGACCTTCGATTTCATTGACTCTTCCATCAGTATCCGCCTTTGGAAGAGCCGAGGCAGTAATTTTAGCATCAGCTTCAAAGATGCAGATCCCACAGAGGAATTCCAGGGATGCATCGAGAAACACACCCACAGCACGAGATAGGAGTGCCACACACTGACCTCTGCATTGTCCTGTAAACCACTGGGACACAAACCTACCCATCTGGGCTTCTTAAAATACTGTGTTTACAAAGAGAAGAAGAGGAACTCACTCCTTGACCATTCTGGCGGAGGTGAACACTAATTAGAAGCTGAGGGAACAACATGAATCTGTCCAAAAGTGGAAGAACCAAAACCACTCTGAAAGAAGGCACTTCCGCTCTCACCAGGCTTTCATTGACCTTACTTAACACACGCATGGAACTCCTTGTCATTCATGGGTCTGTTCTGACCGAGAAAGGAAGGACAGTCATGAAGAAAGCAAGCAGTCAACAAGTATTTATTAAAAGGGCCTACTGTGCACCAGGCACCAGAGAACATAAGTCCAAAGAAAAAAACGATCCCTAATTACAAGATGCTTGCATTCTAACAAGAGAAATAACAACCACGCACGTAGCTGTATATGTGTGCATGCCAATATGTCATGGCTGTGACCTGAATAAATGCAAATATATACTTACACAAATATATACTTACAATATTAAGAAAGAGGTGCAATTGGCAGCTAGATTACAAAAGATATGAAATGTTCATCATCCAATTAGCCAGCAGCCAGTGACATATTCCAACAGGTAGTAGACTCTAAGGCAGTTTGGGAGGGAGGGCACTGGCTGCTGGGATGGGGAGTATCAGGACAAGCCTTATGCAGAAGATGGTGCTTGAGCTGGATCTTAAAGGAAGAGAGCTCGATGAGGCAAAAGTGGACACAGAGACGGAGGTGAGGAAGGCATGACCTTCCAGGAATGGGGCGCAGCCGGTACAAAGGCACAGAAATGGGAAACAGAGAGACAGCCCATCTGGCTCACCACATTGTGTAGGACTTGCAGTAATGTCCAATGAAGCCAGAGAACAAGGGGGGCCAGGGTGTTTAGGGCTTTAAAAGACAAACAAAGAAGTTTATATTTGATCCCAGAGGCAACAGGAAACCACTAGAATTAACCGAGCAGAAGAGTGACAGGATCAGATTTGGAAAATGACCTTGGCAGCAGCGTGTAGGACTGGCCGGAGCGGAGAGAGGTGTGGGGCAAGGAAATCCATTTGGTTGGTTTCAAAGCTGGTATAATGATTTGGGCAAATGGTGACGAGGACCACTGACAAAAGCTGTGACGGAGAAGAGGTCTGAGGAGGTGCCCCAGAGATGGAGACAGAAATGCTAAGATCTAGCAACAAACTGGAATGTGGGGTGAAACGGGGTGAGGAGTCAAGGATAATGCAGGGAGGCCAGAAAAATGGTGGTACCTTTAACAGAAACAGAAAGAAAATTAAGGTTTCAGACAGAAGCTGAGTCCTGTTTTGGACACGCTGGGTTTAACACGTCTCCAAGAAGATACGGTTTGAAAGGTCCAACTGGCAAGTAGAGGTTCGGGACTGAAGCTCAGAGGAGAGGCTGGGCCTGGATATGCAGAGCTGGGGGCCATCTGAATAGAGATGATGGAAGCTCAGAAAATGACCGACAGGGTCTAGAGCAAGAAAAGAGGAGGCCCTGAGATAGAAGCTTGGCTAGGGTTTAAGGGTATGATATGAGGCAGGAGTCAGCAGCGGTAGGGACCCAGAAGGAGTAGTCCCACAGGTAGGAGGGGAGAGGAGTGTCATGAAAAGTCAGAGAGGTGAGAGTGTGCTGGAGGAGAGAGCAGTCAGTGGTATCAATGCAGCAAGAGGTCAAGAAGGATGAGAATGGAGACAAATCATGCGGGGTGGTCATTAAGAGACCACTGGTAACTTTGGAGAGAGCAGTCTCATTGAAATGAAGCCAGATGCTGAGGAACCAATGAGAGGAGAGGAAGGGGGAAAACGCAATGTCACACATCTTTTTCTAGGAGTCTGGATAAGAAAAGAGATACAGGATATCAATAGAGAGAGCCTGAAGAGATGGTAGAATCCAGTCATTGTTTTTAAGGATGGGGAGACGCCGGTGTGTTTCAAGGCAGTAAGGAAGCTTTGGCTCTCAGTTTCACATCTGTTAAAAGCAAAGGATAAAGCAGATAAAATGGCCTAAATCAAATTAAAATGAAATTGGGAAATGTTTAGCAAAACAAATAAAAATACAATACAACACTGGTGATGTTAATCTGTGGTTTTCTAAGGCAATATGAATTGGACTCCAATGCAGCAGATGACTCCTGGGGTCCAGTGCTATCCAGTGCTAACATCCTAGGACAGGATGGGTGGTCTTCTAAATCCTTAAGTGTGGCCTTTGGACCAAATCCTAATCTCACAGAACAAATTGTTCTTAAGGCCATAGGTTCTCCACCCCCATCCTAGGAATCTATGAAGGTGGATGGGCTTGAGCTATAAAGCTGTTCTGAGTAGATACTAATGCATTCCCCAAAGTGTTCATGGTGGAGAGCCCCTGCCGCCTGTCTGACTGACCAATCTGAACAGACTATTGATTCCCCAGCCCCAAGGTTGGGGGAAGAAAAGCAGAGGTGCAGAGCAGTCAGCAGGACCTATGGAAAGAATCTTCCAGATGGCACAAACCAGAGGCCACGTGGGCTCAAACCGAAGTCTGCCAGAATCCCCAATTCCAAAGACTCAGCGGGAGATGGAAGGGAGGCAGAGCTCACTAAGAACAGTAGTCCCCAAACCAGAGAGTCAGCATGGAGAACGTCAGGGCTAATAGACTCTGAAGAGAAGCAGAAGGCATTGGCGAGATGACATTTTGTCTCATGATTTCGGGCCCAAGACAGGATCCTTTCATGGCTGCCTCTCTCTGCCACCCCCTGCCGCATTCGTGGCTCTGTGGGTGCCAAGGGTTACAAGGAGTGCCAAGGCACAAACCAGCAGCCATCTGTCATTTCAGTCAGGTCTGAAGACTGAGACATCACACTCATTAAGACATGAGCAGCCTGAGAACACAGATACCAATGGGGTTTACAAACATTATTGTTAATTAAAATGTATATACTCACTGGGGAAAGGCCTTGTGCCAGACCAATCAATTAAGCGCTGTTTTAAAAAATTAAAATGTGATTCCTGCCCAGCAGGTACTGACCATCTCTAAGGGAGAGGACCACCAAACGCCTCAGTATAAGGTCATCCTTGGCAACTAAGCCATAGGAATTATTTATGGGACTGTGACTCCAGCCTTATTACTAGATGACGAAGAGGTGTATTGGAATGATGATGCTATCCTGAGAATATTAAGAAAGAGGTGGAATTGGCAGCTAGATTACAAAAGATATGAAATGTTCATCATCCAATTAGCCAGCAGCCAGTGACATATTCCAACAGGAACCTAGTGGGAGGTGAAACTGAGGCTGCCAGTTAGAGGCAGGAAAGGGAATTCCTTGTGCTCAATACTGCAGGAACTAGGCTCTGCTAACCCCAAGTTCAGGAGCCCAGAGGTCCCAGGCCTCCCACAAGGACAGCAAGGCAAGGCAAGGTGGGAGGGGCACTTCAAGGCAATCTGCAGCCTTGGGCATCAAGAGGCCTAACACTGAATCCCCAATCTCTCACTTTTCTTTTTATGCAGGTGACTGGGGGAAGGGGTCTCTGTCTCTTTTGTGGACTAGATGAATCCCCAAGTCACTCCCAACTCCAGCCTAGTCCATCTGTTTGGCCTATGGAGCCCCTAGCCCCAAGCAAGGGGATTTTGACAGGAGAGCAACAAATGTTTGCTCAACTGAACAGAACTCTGGAATTCTATTACTGCTACTAAGTTACCAAGTTTTGTCCAAAGGGCAAAAAACAGTAACAATTACAGGTAGTGAATTTGTTGCTGAGAAACCATCCAGAGGGGGCTGCAGCAGCCAAGGCACACGGACTCACTCCTGGTGGAACTGTGAATGGTCTGGCCCATTCTGGAAAAGGGGTTTTAGAATTAGACAAGAGAAACAGCTACATCTCTGGTCCCCTCTGACCCAGCCAACTCCCTTCTAGTTAACTGGGTGCTCCAGAGACAAAAAGAAAGGTCCAATCAACATACGCAAAAATATTCATAGCAACACTTTCTGTAGTGGGTGCCTCTTGATGCAGAGATGGCTGAACAAAGCACAGGAGAGGAATATGGCCAAGTACTATTGCGCTCTAAGAAAGGGGGATGATGAGCTTGTATTTTGTTGGGGAAACTAGAAACAGATACAAAATACAGAGAACAATGATTAGGGGTAGGACACTAGTTGTCCTCAAGAAGGTGCCTAGAGCCAAGACTGAAGGGAAACAAGGAATGGTGGGAGCCAAGGTGAGGAGGGAGCATATTTCTGCACAGGAGGCAGTCGGGCAAAGGCATGGCGGTATGATATGCACGCTGTATGTGAGGACCAATCTGGATGTGCTGGGAAGCAGAGGAAGTGGAGTGATGTACAATGTGGTGGGAAAGGTAAATTTAGGACAAGGAAGGAAGGGTGGAAACAGGGAAGAGCAATATGAACTGACATCAAGCAAGTTAGCAGAAACAAAAGAACAACAGACACACGAACGAACGTGAATTAAAAGTACCCCAAGAAACAACTGCACAGGAAAAAGGGTGATAGATGGCGCATAAGGATCTAGAGGCAGAGGGAAGGCAGACAGCACATGCCAAGTGTGGGCGAATGGGAAGGCAGTGCCACCACACTGGCTGGTTCTGCTTGACTGTTTTTTTTTTTGTTTTTTTTTTTTAAAGAAATAGTTATATCCTTTTATTCAACCAAAAAAACTATAATTATTTTTGGAAGGTTTGCTTTAATGTGTTACATAGTTGGAAACTTAGATACATTTAAGCATCAGTGATCATGAAGTATCTCTTCTTTCAAGGGACGATTACTACAATTAAATAAAAAATTCTCATCCTCTGTAACTTATCCT
>JAQQSW010019286.1:0-11076 GCA_028646575.1 Pseudocheirus occidentalis | reverse complement strand
ACTCTAAATTGGGTATCTTGCCCTACAGAAGAGTAGGGGGGGAAGGGGATTAGAGGGGTATGATGGAGGGAAGGGCAGGTTGGGGGAGAAGGTTGTTAGAAGCACACACTTCTGTAAAGGGACAGGGACAAAGTAGAGAATAGAACAAATGGGGGGCAGGATAGGATGGAGGGAAATATAGTCAATCTTTCACAATATGTCCATTGTGGAGATGTTCTGCATAGCTGCGCATATATGGACTGTATTGAATTGCTTGTCTTTCCAGTGGGGGTGGGTGACAAGGTAGGAAGGGAAAGAATCTAGAATTTCAAGTTTTCAAATCAAATGTTTAAAAAATTATTTTTACATATATTATCATTATTATTATTATTTACATGCAACTGGGAAATAAGATATGCAGGCACTAATGGATAGGGAGATCCATCTGGACCTACTGAAAAGGTCAGATGGGGGAGGGTATAGGAGGGAGCATATTGGGGTTGGGGGTACACAGTGGGATCACTGTTTTGGAGTGGTGGGTAGGGTAAAGATGGGGAGAAAATTTGTAACTCAAAAATCTTGTGGAAATTAATGAGGTAATCTAAAAATAAATAAAAGTTAACTTTTAAAAAAAAGAATCAGTGTCATGGGGGAGACAAGGAGCAATGGAAAGAGGCATGGTGAGCACAGATTGACTGTGAAATATTTCCATTGATGACCATTCTGGAAGGTCCATCATCTAGGAAATGTGTGATCAATCAAGAAGGTATATATATTATCAATCAATCAAGAAGTATTTATTAAGTGATTACTATATGCTAGACACAGTGTTAGGCACTAGGCTTACAAGCATAAAAATTAAAACAATCACTACCCACAAGGATTTTACATTATGCATTGAATGATTGAAACAATACTTATTAGTGCTTACTATGTACCGATTCTGTTTTCAGCACTGGAGGTACAAATACAGAGAGAGACAATACCTACTCTATAAGAGACAATTATCTCCTGAAAGGAGAAACAACATACAAATGGCAATAGTGACCAGAGAAGACAGTTTGGGTCTGAGGAATCAGAGGAATGATGAGTTGGTATAGAACTATGAACGGATAATCTAGAAACAGCACTTGTAAACCTGAAACTTTTTTAAACCTACAAGGCCTTCAGTACCTTGGAGAGAGCTTCTATAAAGCATATAAGAGAGAACATAAATAAGAATCACAATTGCTGATTGAGTTCCTTTTATCTTTTTTCATATAGTGTGAATGTCAAGAATAATATGTTTGAGTTACTCTAGTAATATGTCCACTTATAAGGTCCTTGGACAAAGATCTCATTTAAAATATATTCGTCTAAGTTAATGCTTCCAAATGATCTAAAAACTACCTAATTTTTTTATACAATTACTCTACCTTTCTGCTATAGTATCCCTTCAAATGCAGAAGAGGACTACCTGCACATAACTAGAGGTTATTCTCTATTCTCTCTGTCTCCAGGGTGTCCTCACCCAGTGACTGGCATACCAGTGATGGGTCTCTCTACTCTTAAGCTGGCCCTTTGAAAAACAACATAGTCTTTGGACCAATGTTGCATTTGAAGTATCCAAGAATTCTGGATTCCCCTTTGGTTCAATGAGGTTTTGGAGTAGGCCTTTGTGGAGGGTTCATACAATATGTACATTGTGCGGATGCATATTTACATAGGCAGATAGCATAATATAGTTGATATTTCCATTCACCAAACTGCTCTTGGTAATTTTATAATTTAAAAATTATTTCTCAGCAGTGACTTGGCTGTATGTATTTACTGATGTTAGCCTACTTGGCATCAAAACTATATTTACTTTTTCTGCATTTAAGACCTATAAATCAAATTGAATATTCTCTGAAATGGCACACACACACTTATTGGAAGCCTCTCCCAATCCTTTTTAAATCTAGTACTATCTTTCATTATTTCTAATTTTTCTTATATACAATTTTATACATATTTGTTTGCTTCTTGTGTCCTCAAATAGATTGTGTGCTCCTTGAGGGAAGAGCCTGTTTTTTTTTACCTCTTTCTACATCTCCAGTGCTTATAGACTGACTGATTGATCTGCTAGTACTGGTGAGTCTTCCCACCACCTCTTCTTTCTGGACAGCTTCTAACAGGGGAGGAGAGGGGGGAGAGGGGAAAGACAGCACAACCCCAGTGATAGTGAATCTTCCCTCAGTTATCATAGATGGGTTCTGGGAAGCAGAGAGGAGAGTGGGAAGGAAAGAAGCAAAGCAGAAAGGGTGCTAAGCACTGGAGACACAAAAAAAGGGCATAAGACATTCTCTGTCCTCAAGGAATTCACAATCCAATGGGGGAAGACAACACATAAAAAGAAGCAGCAGGGGTTGGGAAAGATAACTGGCTGTGACATGAAATCCTCCAGCTGGGGTGGGAAATGATCTTAAGACGTATGAGTTACAGAGTTGAATTTGTCTTACAGAAAGCTGAGTTTCTGGAGATCGTGAAATCCAGGAAAGCAGCTTGGAGGAAATGATGAGGTGAATGCCCTGGAGACCCTCCTTAAATAAAGTACGCTCTAGGTGGAAATCTCCAATGTCCACTCTCTCCAACCAGAGAGAGAGAGAAGGGCCTCTGAAGCAGAGATTGCTGAGGACTAAGGAGTTTTAGAACTGATTTCATATTGTAGAATGATGAGTTTGTGGAGATCATGAAATCCAGTAGAGCAGTTGGGTGGGATATAATGAGATGGGTTCCTAAGGCACCCTCCTTACATGGTAGAAAACGTTGGTCATAGGTTGAAGAGGAAGATAGATTTCCAAGCCATCTATATCAAGGCTTCTTAAACTTTTTCCGTTAGTGACTCCTTTTCACATAAGAAATTTTACATGACTCCAGGTATATAAAATAGATATACAAATCAAACATTTACTGATAATAAATCATAAAGAAATTTATTTTAAAACAATTCTTTGGCATACACATGATTTTACCATTTATTAAAGATAAAAACAAATTTGCATACTAATGAGATGAATGTGCTTGTTTATTATTACATAAAGAATTAAATCTTGGCAGAATATTTGATACTACAGGACATGAAGCAACTTCAACATTTTTCAGAGTTGATTGATATTTTGATTGTATAACAATGCTGAGAATGTTGCTTCACATGAATATGCAATATAAAATGGCAGAAGTATGTTTAGAGCCATTTCAGAAATTGTTGGAAATTCTGTCCTAATCACAAGCCAAAATTCATTTAATGATTTTTAGGAAACTCATTTTAAACATTTGTCAATTGATAACTCAGTAAATTCTTCTTAAACTTTTAATGGCAGATGACTGAGGTTTTTATTGTAGTTCAGTATGGTTTATGAACCCAAATTAGTTTTTTAGAAACAAAATTTGAAGGGAAGTATTTCTGAAACTGTGTTTATAGGCACTTCAAATGATCAATTATAACTCTTATAATTAAATCTTTGGGAAGGTTATTTTTATTAAAAATCATCTATAGCTGTAAACATTACTAAAGAACCACTTTCCACCCTATTTTTCCATGTTAACTTTTTTAGTAAAACTTTCAATTTCATCTTTTCACACAAATGTTACATTTTTTTCCTTGAAACAACATGTTTAAATCATTGAGTTTTTTTAAAGTATCTGACAAATAACACAATTTTGAAAGCTTAATGACATGCCATTATGGAAAAAAATAGCAAAATTTTATTTCAGCTCAATCAAAAATATAACAACTTCATCTTTCAATTTCAATAAACTATGTAAATTTCACCCTCTTGAGAGCCACCTTACCTCTGCATGTAATAATTAGCTTTTGTAATCAGAGTCCACATCTTTCCAAAGATTTGAAAACAAACAACTGTTGAGATGGCTTTTAAAGAAGTTAATGACTTTGATAGTTATCACAAAGCACCTCTAACTCTGGTGATACTTTTTGGGGGAGACTATGAGTGCCTCTTGATGAATCAGGCAGTGAGTAAAAGTGATATGTTCATTACTACTAGCTTTAACTTTTGCTATAAATCCAGCATTCTTGCCCATCATTGCTCTAACACCATCTGCACAGACCTCAACTCACAACTCAATTTTTCCCCTGTAAACCTTCATTTGTAAAAAAGAAATTGTCAATTTTAAGATAAATTCTTCTGTGCCCTTCCAAAGGGCAAAACAATAATTCCTCATGTATGCTTCCTTCATAAACATATCTTACATAAAGTAACAACTGAGCCATGTTAGAAATGTCTATTGTTTCATCTTCCTGAATTGCAAATTTTGACTGCACTAATGCCTGGCAATAAGCTGCTGGAATTAGTCATTATTAATTTCAGAAATTCTTTTGGAAACAGTATCATTCAATAAAGGAATTTTTTAATTTCATCCCCAAAATTTTTCCCATAAGCTATTTCTTACACTTTAATAGCAGCAGGTAATATAAGATCTCCTTACATCTAGGGCTTTTTTAGTTTTTTTGATTAAGTAAGAAGTTTCATAAGATTAAAGCAAATATTTTTCATTTACAGTAACGAATTTCTCAAAACATTGTTTTTCTTTATTTGAAATTTTAAAAGTTGTTCAAAATATTCCTTTGGTTTATTGCAATATGCTGCATGCTTGGTATTAAGATGTCTTTTTAGTTTGGCTGATTTCATGTTCTTCACAGCCAAAACATCATTACAAGTTAAACAAAGAAGTTTTTCCATACTATCATCATTATTAGAAGTAAATCCAAAAATGATTAAACATATCTTCCTTTTCTTGTCAATTTAGGTGTACTACAACCTGGGAGCAAAGACACTGCCACATTGTCATCAGTATTTTTACATCTTCTGTCTAAACCTAGCCACTTATCCATAACCAAAACATTTTTACCTAAAATACAAATATTGCTTATAATTTACCAAATAAATGCTATCTTTAGTGTGTGAAATTATATTTGTTTGCTCTTAATTTTAAAAAAACTGATGTTCACACTTACATACACGTTCAGAAGTGGTGATGGAGAAATATTGTTAAATGGCCTTTACCTTTACTTGCCACAATTAAACACTCATGTTTCAGTAAAAGAAGATAACAGCAACGTTTAAAATCAAACATTATAACACAATATAATCCAAAGCTAAACTAATTTGATGCTTACCTGCTGAGAAATGATGGTAGGAAAATATTAAAAGTCTTTATTTTCCATAATTAAACTATTATGTTTCTATAAGAGCAAAAAACTTTGCATGTAAAGTTAAAAAAAAGTATGTGCAGCATTATATGCAATTCATAACACACAATAGTCTTAAATCTGAGGCAATGCATTTTTGGCAGCACTCAGCATTCTGTGGCATGATGGCGTGTACAATGCAAAGTGCACATGTGTGTTCAAAACCAAGGCTGCAGTGAAGTCACATGACGCAACATGAGCAAGCATTGCCAGGAACACCCAGATTCATTATGCGTTTGCTTTTTAATTAATTTTTGGTCATTATGTTTTCAGAAACCTTTGATTGTTACCAAATTATTTGAGACCCCCCCACATTCAATTATGTAACTGACCCCACATGGCATCACAACCCCCATTTTAAGAAGCACTGATCTACATAATGATGAAAGTTAAAGCGATAGGAATCAGTCAGTCATATACTGTAGAGAGAAAGAAATGAAGAAAAGGAACCAGCAAAAGAAACAGAAGAGACCATTGGAGAAGTAAAACTAGAAATTTGTATGAAAGGAAAGCTAAAATGGGGGAATATTTAAATGAGGTAGGGGGATTAACAGTATTAAATGATACAGTGAATTCAAGGAAGAGGAGGATTTGGTGATTAGTAGATAATTAATGACCTCAGAGAGAAACATCTTAAGAGTGGTGGGTAGGGAATGGAAGAAGATAAATCAGAGGAAAGTAAACAAAGGTAGCTAATGAAAATCATTTCTAAATGTTTCACAATGATGGCTAGGGAAAAGGTAGTGTCATATAATATAAAGGGATAATTGAGTTAAAGAAATAGTTCTAGGAATTTTTTAGCATTTAGTGAGTTTGTAGGACTGGCAGGAAAGAGGAAGAGGTTAGAAGATATATTCAAGAGAAGAGATGATTATGGACCAAGGTTCTGGAGAAGTTTAGAAAGGGTAGAATCAAGGAAGGATTTGTGGAGTTCTTAGCCTCGTAAAAACATTTATTTTGTGTGCCTATGATATAATTTTATTTACTTATTAAGTGCCTATGATATACCAGGTACCGTCTTAAAATCTGAGAATATAAAGAAAAGCAAAAGGTGATCCCTGCTCTCAAGGAACTCTCAGACAACATGCAAACAACTGGGTTCAAATACAATATAATTGTTCAGTTGTTTCAGTTGTGCCAAACTCTTCATGAGTCTATTTAGGGTTTTCTTGGCAAAGGTTCTGGAGTAATTTACCATTTCCTTCTCCAATTCATTTTACATTCGAGGAAACTGAGGTAAACAGGGTCAAGGGTTGCCCAGGGTCACACAGCTAATAAGTTACTGAAGCCAAATTTGAACTCAGGAAGATGAATTTTCCTGACTTCTGGTCTCACACTCCTTCTACTGAACCACACAGATGACCCAAATAAGATATACAAAGGACAAATTCGAGATAATCAAGAGAAGGAAAGCTCTGTAATGAAAGGGAATTGGAAAGGGCTTTCAATAGAAATGGGGAGGGGTGGCCGAGACCTAAAGAAAACCAAGAGGTGGAGATATAGACAGATGGTTTAGAAGAATAAAAGAGATAATTGGAAGCAGCCCACTGATGATGCTCTCAGTCTTCTCAGTATAGTATTAGGAAAGGTGATCTGATTGGAGGAGCTGAGACTTTGAGGAGAAATGAGTCTCTCTTTCTCTCTTTTTTTATCTTCAGTGTAGCTTAGCCTCCATGTGTTGGAGACAGAGATCAGATTTTTTGGTAAAGACAGAAGGAGTCTCACAAAGAATTAGACAAGCCAATCAGTGCTGGGAACAATAGACCCTTTTGTTTGGAATATTTAAGGGAAAATTGAATTACTTAACTAAAGATACTCAAGGGAATGGAAAGCAAAGACAACAAGGGAGGCACAGAAGCACAGTGACCAGTGGCCACTGAGGCCAAGCCAAAGAACTTCAAAATAGAACTGAGAAGAAGGATGAAAGGGAAACAAGGGGACCTTGGGCATGATGGTGTTCCTTTATAGAAGTAAAAGGGAGTCTGTGATGTTCTAGGATTCCTGGATACATGTTTCACAGTGCTTAGACCATTCTAGGGTTAGAGAAGCTGAGTAATCTGGGGAGTCATGGACACTTCCAAGATCAAAGCAGCTCATGTTTTCTAGGAAGGGGACTGGTTTCTCACCTGTCAGGTCATAAACAAGGGGGTGCCAATCATCTAGGAACTTCAAAGTTTCAAGTCACCTATACTAATTTCAAGAATAGACATTTTCAGATAGGAAGGAGGTTATACAAAGAAAGGGCAAGAAAGAAACAGGTAGGAGAAGGGAACCTTGTACAAAGCAGGAACAGACCAGAGAAACCAGATGTTTGGGAAGGGGATTATAATGCCAATAAAAGGACTCCAGCTCAAGCTTCCTCATATGTTCTTTGCTTATGACTAATACTATTGCTGTACTTGCTGCTGCTACTACAACTACTATGACGACAACAACTACTACTACAACTACTACTACTACTACTACTACTTCTACTATGACTACTACTACTATGACTACTACTACTACTACTATGACTACTACTACTACTACTACTACTATTACTACTACCATCACCACCATCACCACACATTCCAACCACCTTTCTGCTTTGCATCTATGATCAGTCTCCTGTTTCTTACCCAGTGGTCTAGCTCTTGTCCTACGCTCTGTCCTTTGACCAATTAAAGTTCACCATATCCAGTCATACTCACCAGAAATAATCTAGTCATCTTTCTTCCATGCCGCTGTTCCCAATTTTCAACTTCTGATCTAGGAAGAATAATAAAATCAATAGGTATTTCTTCCAAATCATAACTGTCCCCATCATAATTTTGATATATCATGGGTTGGCATGAGAAATTAAATGGAAATTTGAGGGGGTAGGGGTTCTGTGGAAGCCACTGACAACAAACGAAGACAAGCAGATAACACAGAAAAGATTTAGAAACTCAGAAATGAGTGAGATATATGTATAGTATTATATAATATCAACATATTTTATCTTTTAATACTGTAAACACCCCTGAAAAGAAAAAAAGAAAAATTCAGACTTCATCTCTGGTAAAGGGGACAAAAAAATTTTACATAGATTTTCAGATTGTGGAAGCACCACATTCCTAACCCCCAAATGTGGAAGGTATAACTGCATGTCAATCCTATCACGGCCTTATGACTCTACTCACCATCCCTGTGACTTTCCAAACCAAAATACCCACTCATAGCCATCTGTCCCCTATATGTGTTCTCTTCCCCCTTAAAATATAAGCACCTTGAGGGTAGGAACTGTCTTGCCTTTTGTATTTGTATCCTCAGCATTTAGCACAATGCCTGGCACATTTGCATTTACTAATTTATTTATCATTCATTTACTCATACCACAGATAATAATAAAAACAACAATAGGTAATATCTAAGAATGGAATCAAAAGTCTCTCCACGAGTGAATCCATAAGGTGCATGCTCCATGCTCTACCAACCCACACTTGTAAGCAGGGTAGTTCCCCAGCATGCAACTTTTATTCTCTTCAAGGTCATCGGGATAACCCTAAGAGGCTACGGTTTTTCTAACAGGGCTTTATCCAGTGTATTCCCCCAATATTAATTGCTGGTTGTCATCTTCCAATATCATTTAAACAACTGACCTCAACTATTCATCTCCAGAGAGAAAGAAATGATAAATTCTGAGTAGGACTGAAGCATACATTTTTACTTTATTTTACTTGGGTTTTGTGTGTATGTTTTTCTTTGTAAAATGACATACAGAAATGTTTCACATGACTTTACATGTATAATCCATATTATATTACTTGTCTCCTCAAGGGGTGGAGCAGGTAGGAGAGGGAGGGAGAGAATTCAAAACACAATTTTAAAAAAAATGAATACTGAAAAAAGTTTATGTGTAATTGGGAAATGTATAACAAAATATGTAAAAAGGTAGTGGGAAAGAAAAGGGGTATGGAGGATGAGAGTACTGAGAAGGCTAAGTGCCTTGCCCAGAGTACCACAGTCAGTTTATGTAAAAGGTGCAACTTGAGTCCAGGTCTTTTTGTTAGACTTTTATGCATTGTACTACACTGCATTCATAAGTTCTGCCTTAGGAAAATAATAATAGCAAGAGCGATGAAATCTGACATTGAGATAGCAATTTAGTTTGTAGAGTTCTCTATATGCATGATCTAATATTTTTTTAATTTTTTATTTTTAATTAACTTTTGTTACATCATTGATTTCCACAAGATTTTGAGTTACAAATTTTCTCCTCATCTTTCCCTTACTGACTCCCCAAAACAGCAATCCCACTGTATATCCCTGCTCCAATCCGCTCTCTCCTATCTCCTCCCCCATCACCTCTCTGACTTTCTGGTAGAGCAAGATGGATCTCCCTATCCCAGTGCCTGTGTATCTTACGTCCCAGTTGCATGTAAATAATAATAATTATAAATTCTGATTATTTCCTTCCTCCCTTGTCACCCACTCCCACTGGAAAGACAAGCAATTCAATACAGGCCATACATGGGTAGATACATAGAACATCTCCACAATGGAAATATTGTGAAACACTGACTATACTTCCCTCCTTCCTATCCCACCCCCAACTTGTTCTATTCTCTACTTTGTCCCTGTGCCTTTAGAGAAGCATGTGCTTCAAATCACCCTCTTCCCCAACCTGTCATCCCCTCCATCATCCCCCCTTTCCCCCTACTCTCCTGCAGGGCAAGATACCCAATTTAGAGTGTATGTCATTCCCTCCCTAAGCCAAATTCAGTGAGAGTTAGATTTATCCATTCCCTTTTTGCCTTCCTGTTCTTCCCCTCCATTATAATAGTTATCTCTTGCCTCTTCTATATGAAATGATTGATCCCATTCTATTTCTACCTGTCACCTCTCATTCTATTCCTCCCCCACCTCTTAATTTCACCTTTCAAAATATCATCCCTACCCCTTCAGTTGATTCTGTGCCCTCTGTCTATGTACACATATATATACACACACACTCCCATATGTATTCCTATGCATATATACCCTCCTATATAGACATATGTGTATGTATACATATACACACATTTATATTCCCTTCACCTATCCTCATACTGAGAAAAATTTCACAAGTTACAATTCTCATTTTTCCATATTGGTATGTAAATAGTTTAACTTTGATAAGTTCCTCATGATTTCTTTTCCATGTTTACCTTCTCATGCTTTTTGTATTTGAATGTCAAACTTTTCATTCAGTTCTGGTTTTTTTCTCAAGAATGCTTGAAAGTCCTCCACCTCACTGAATGACCATATTTTCCCCTGGAACATTATACTCAGTTTGCAGGGTAGGTGATTCCTGCTTTTAATCCTAGCTCCCTTGATCTCCGAAATATCATATTCCAGAACCTTCAGTCCCTTAATTTAGAAGCTGCTAGATCCTGGGTTGTCCTGATTGTGTTTCCACGGTATTCAAATTGTTTCTTCTTGGCAGCTTGTAATATTTGCTCCTTGATCTGGGAACTCCAGAACCTGGCTATAACATTCCTAGGAGTTTTCTTCTTGCAATCTTTTTCATCTGGTGATTGGTGAATTCTTTCAAATTCTATTTTACCCTCTGGTTCTACAATATCGGAGGAATTTTCCTTGAGAATTTCTTGAAGCATGCTTTCTAGGTTCTTTTTCTGATTGTGGCTTTCAGTTAGTCCAATAATTTTTAAATTGTCTCTCCTGGATCTGTTTTCCAGGTCAGTGGTTTTTTCAGGAAGATATTTCACATTGCCTTCTATTTTTTCATGTGTTTGGATCTGTTTAATAGTATCTTGATTTCTCCTAAAGTCATTAGCTTCGATTTGCTCCAGTCTAATTCTGAAGGAATTATTCTCTTCAGAAAGCTTTTGAGATTCTTTTTC
>JAQQSW010019285.1:0-11076 GCA_028646575.1 Pseudocheirus occidentalis | reverse complement strand
TATATATATATATATATGTATACTTTAAAAAAAAGATTAAACATCAACATTTTGAGTGTCAATGAACTTAAATGAATGGGAATGGGTGAATTTAACTCAAATAATTAATACATATACTTATATACTTCTGTGGGCAAGAATCCCACAGAAGCAATAGTGAAGCCTTCATAGTCAGTAAAAGGGTGAGAAAAGTAGTACTAGGTTATAATCTCAAACATGACACAATAATATCTGTTCAGATCCAAGGCAAACCATTCAGCATCACAGTAAGTACAAGTCTATGTGCCAACCACAGATGCTAAAGTAGCCAAAGTTGTTCAGTTTTATATAGACCTATAACATCTTCTTGAAATAACCAGAAAAAATGCCACATTCATCATGAAGGATTAGAATGCTAAACCAGGAGATCAAAAGATAATTGGAATAACAGGCAAGTTTGGTCTTGCCTGTTGAATGTTGAAAATGAAGCAAGGCAGAGATTAGTAGAGTTATTTCAGGATAACTCATTGGTCACAGCACCCTTTTTCAACAACCCATTTTCATTCTACACATGAAATTCAACATATGATCAATACAGAAATCAGACTGAATATATACTTTGCAGCCAAAGAAGGAAAAGCTCTATACAGTCATTGAAACAAGAGCTGGAACTGGCAAAATTCAGACTTAAATTGAATAAAATGAGGAAAACCATCAGACCACATGGGTATAGCTTAAATAACATCCCTTATGGCTGTGAAGTGGAAGTGATTAATAGATTTGAAGGATTAGATCTGATAAATAGAGTGCCTGAAAAGCCGTGGACAGAGGTTCACAGTATTGTACAGGAGTCAGAAAAAAAAATCCCAAAGCAAAAGAAGAGCAAGAAAGCAAAATGGTTGTCTGATGAGGCTTCATAAATAACTGAGGACAGAGGGAAAGTGAAACCTAAGATATATTCAAATTGAATTCCAGAGAACAGCAAGGAGAGATAAGGTTTTCTTAAACAAGCAATGCAAAGAAATTGAAGAAAAAAAACAGAATGGGAAAGACAAGAGCTCTCTTCAAGAAAATGGGAGATATGTAGGGAAAATGTCATGCAAAAATTGACATGATAAAAGACAAAAACATTGTATGGACTTAACATAAGCAGAAGAGATTAAGGTGTTGTTAACAGAAATGATATCATTTTTGTCTTTTATCAATGGTATAGTTACTGACCTAGAGCCAGACATCCTAGAGAATGAAGTCAAACGGGCTTTAGGAAGCTATGCTAACAATAAGGGTAGTAGAGGTGATAAAATTCCATCTGAGCTACTTATAAGATGATGCTGTTAAAGTCCTGCATTCCATATGCCAGTAAATTTAGAAAACACAACAATGTCCATTGGATTAGAAAAGATTAGTATATGTCCCAATCCTAAAGAAGGACAATGCCAAGGAATGTTCAAATTACCAAACAATTGGACTCATTCACACACCAGCAAGCTTATGCTTAAGATTGTGCAAGTGAGGCTTCAGCAACATGTGAACTGAGGATTACCAGAACAGCAAGGTGGTTTTCAAGGAGGCAGAGGAGCTAGAGACCAAATTGCCAACATTTACCAGATTACAGAGAAAGCAAAGGAGTTCCAGAAAAACATCTACTTCTGCTTCAGTGATTACATTAAAGCCTTTGACTCTGTGGATAATAGCAGAATGTGGTAAGTCCTTAAAAAGATGGGAGTACCAGATCATTTTACTTCTTTCCTGAGGAACTTGTATGCAGGCCAAGAAGCAACAATCAGAACCCAAACATGGAACTGATTGGTTTAAGACTGGAAAAGGAGTACAAAAAGACTATATATAGTCACTTTATTTGCTTGTCTTATATGCAGAGTACATCATGTGAAATGCCAGGCTGAACAAATCAAAAACCTGTATTAAGGTTGACAGGAGAAATATCAACGGTCTCAGACATGCAAATGATATCATTCTGATGGCAGAAAGTGAAGGCGAAAGAGGAGAGTATAGTAACCAACTTGAAGCTTAACATTAAAAAAAGAAAAGGAAAAAAAACAACCCAGAAACTAAGATCTTAGCTACTGGTTTCATTACTTCCTGGAAAATAGAGGGAGAAGAACTAGAAGCAATGTCAGATTTTATTTTCCTTGGCTCAAAGATCATTGCACATAACGGGCACAGCCATGAAATTAAAAGATACTTGCTCCTCAGACAAAAAGCTATGGCAAATCTGGACAGCATATTAAAAAGCAGAGTGCTGTATAATCAAAGCAATGGTTTTTCTATTAGCAATGTTTGACTGTGAGAGTTGAACTATGATAGCTGACACTGCCACCACCGTGGTAGAAGCCTCCTTGTCACTTCATGCCTAGGCTATTGCAGTAGCAGTGTGGTTGACATCCCTACCATAATTTCCACATTCTACTCCAGTAGAGTGCCAAAGTGATTTTCATAAAGTGTAAATCTGTCCATGCCATTCCCCTCCTCAATAAACTTCAGGGGCTTCCTATTATCTCTAGGATCAAATATAAATTCCTTTGTCATTCAAAATTCTTCATAATACACCCTTTTCTACCTTTTCAGTATTCTTTTTTTTTATTTTTTTTATTTTTTGCTTTTTGGAGGGCAGTTGGGGTTAAGTGACTTGCCCAAGGTCACATAGCTAGTTTTTTGTGTTAAGTGTCTGAGGCCGGATTTGAACTCAGGTACTCCTGACTCCAGGGCCGGTGCTCTATTCACTGCGCCACCTAGCCGCCCCCCTTTTCAGTATTCTTACACAATACTCCTGGACACAAACTTTTTTGATCTAGTGACACTGACTTCCTGACTGTTCCACAAACAAGACACTTACTTGGTCTTGGCTGCTGGCATTTTCACTGGTGCTCTCCTTCCTTATCTCTGCCTCCTGGCTTTTCTAGTTATCTGACTTCCTTCAAATCCCAACTAAAATCCCACCTTCTACAGAAAGCCTTTCCAAACCTATCTTAATTCTATTGCCTTGTCTTTTGATTACGTCCTATTTTTCTAATATATAGCTTGTTTTGTATGTAGTTGTTTGCATGTTCTCTCCCCTATTAGATCGTGAGCTCCAGCTCCGTAAGAGAAGCAGCTGTTTTTTACTTTTCTTTGTATTCCAAGCACTTAGTTCTGTATAGTACTGTATCTGGCACATTGTAGGTACTTAATAAAAGTCTGTTGATTGATTAATGTGTACTGGAAATTTTAGAAAAACAAATTGGCATAAATTGAGATTTTTTTTCATCTCCAAGCTCTGAACTAAAGGCAAGTTGTAAAAGTTTCTGCTTGATAATGGGAGTATTTTATGCAGGCTAGCACTTAAAGATTAGGATGTAAAATAGTTTGGAGGAAGGGCAAGGTTACTGAAATCACAATATGGAGTTAGAGGAACTGATGAAAGAAAACTACAAATCAGAAAGAGGTTACAAAGGCTCTTGCTGCTAATGTAAAAAAATTCGTTATTGAAAGTTCTTTTTGCTTTTTCTGTGCTGGTCTGCGTGGTTCTAGCCTATAAAAATCTCTGGCATGGAGGTAATCTGTTTTTCTTGAAAAGTTACCTCTGGGAAGACCAACTATAGTGGATCGTACTAAGCTAAAAATTTGTTAAATATGTATTTAAGTCTTTGAAAAACCTATAATTAAGACTTCTGGGTCATATGAACAACAAGATGGAGGATTAGATATTTTCTCTTATCTTTAGTACCTTTACTACCTACAACTTCTGAAAATTAGACATTATAGGCCAGAGATAATCGGAGTTTAGCTTTCTCCACAGTCTAGGACACCGAGAATACATACAAGGTAAAAACTTTATTAACTAACAGCATAAAAGACTAATTCCTAAACTTCAACATGTTACTTCAATACCCTCTCCACTCTACCAACTATGCTCAAGGCAGCAGGGGAGCAAGACTCAGCTCTACATGCCACTAACACTCCTCACCCCCTACCCTCTGTCCTACACCTTCCTCCTTCCAGTGCTATGGAAATCCAAATGACAGAAATCTGCTTGGCCTTTCATGAAGCACACAAAAGTAGCAAGGGATATAAACAGTAAACATAACAGAGCTCAGCCATAGAACTAAGAAGCAAAGAAAACTAGGGAAAGACCTATATATGTGGGCCTATGTGGCACTCCACTAAGCCTGAGAAAAGAGCTCAGCATTCAACTGAGTTCAGTTCCGTCCTTCCAGAAGTCACTTGGGACATAGACCTAATCAAATCAACTGAATTGACTAACGTGAAAGAAAGTTGAGACAACTTTGAGATCCTACACCCAGGTAAACTGCCATCAAAGGTAGGGAGTTAGAAGTGAGGAATAGGGGGAAATAACACCTGGAGTTACCAAATTACCAAATGTCTTAGGAAGAGAAGAGCTCAAAGACCCCAAACATAAGCAGATAAACCAATAGGAAAAATATCAATAACAAAAGTGAAAATGACCTCTAGATTAGGGAAAAGAGTTAAGTCACCTATAAATAAGTGTCGTGATGAAGAAAAATGAATAAATCCTTTGTTAGGAAGAAAATCCAATTTATTCTCAAGAGAGCATGGAAGCACAGCAAGATAATCCTGAGTAGTTTAAAAGAGAAATAAGAATTGTAAAAGAACAAGTTATGGCCTGTGGAGCATAAATAATTGACAGATAATAAAAACTTGGATGCGTGGTGGCAAGTCTCACCAAAGAAACAGAAAAGAAGATAACCAGGAAAGTAGAAAGTATAGAAGTAAAGGTCAAGCTACAAGAAACACAAAAAGCAATAACATTAAAAGAAAGCATGATGACCATACAATCAAAAAATATTGATTTTGAAGATAAGATGCATAAAGACAACTTAAAACAAAAGTTAAAAAACCTGAGTACCATAATGCAAGAAGTAATGCAAGAAAACTTCCCAGAATCTTTGAATGCAGAATACAGGTGTCAGACAAAAGAATCCACAGAGCAACGTTCCTCTGCTAGTTGAGAGGGTAAGGAACTGAGATACAGGTCATAAGTTTGGCAACAAAAGAAGCTATCTAGTAACTATTTTCAAACAAAGTTGTAACTAGCAGTTCCAGCATGGGTGGAGTTAGGAGACAGATACCTTGAGCTGTGGAGGTTGCCATTGGAAAAGGGAGAAACAGGAGTGGCTAGGTTGCACAGTGAATAGAGCACTGGCCCTGGAGTCAGGAGGACCTGAGTTCAAATATGACCTCAGACTCAACACAAAAACTAGCCCTGTGACCTTGGGCAAGTCACTTAATCCCAATTGCCCTGCTTTCACCCTATCCCCCTCCCAAAAAAAGCAAAAATAAAATAAAATATTAGAAATGGCTTTAAAAAAAAAAGGAAAAGGGAGAAACAAAGTTTTCTCAGAGCAGGAGGATCTCACCTCATCCAGGGGCAAGGGAAACTTCCACCTTCATTGGACCGAGATGGCTTTTGTTCAGGCCTCTGATTCACCTGATACTCCAATCATATAAACAACAAATTATGCATTTATTAAGGGCCTACTGCAAAGAATAAAACAATACCCACTCCAAAAAAAGCTGACATTCCATCTGAGGAGGCAGGTGATATGTACATATGTAAATATAAACAGAATAAAAGAAGACTTAGGCAAAAACTGGTTAGTGGGTATGACCTGGATGAAGGACTAACAAAGAAGACTGAGAAGGATTGGTCAGATAGGTAGGAAGAGATCCAGGAGAAAGTGGAGTCCCCAAAACCTAGAGAGAATAGAAAGTCAAGAAGAAGAAAATTAACCATATCAAAGGCTGCTGCTATTTGCATGTTGTCTCTCTCATTACACTGAGAGCCGTGAAGAGCATGGACTGTCTTATCCTTTTTCATATCCCCAGTACTTAGCACAGTGCCTGACGCATAGTAGGCCCTTAATAAATAGTTATTAGATGACTTAATTTTGAGTGGTTAAGTACAGGACACTTCACTGAACCTTTTCATTTTATAGACAGGACCTTAAAGTCCAAAGAGAATAGTTTGCTTGTATAAACTTGAATGCCTTCTTAGTGGCTAAAATATGTGCTATTCCCCGGAGCTAGTTAATTAGTTAATTACATGACAGCCTACTTATTATATATGGGCAGCTAGGTATTGCAATGGATAAAGTGCTAGGCCGAGAATAAGAAAGACTCATCTACCTGAATTCAAATTTGACCTCAGACACTTACTAGCTGTGTGACCCTAGACAAGTCACTTAACCCTGTTTACTTCATTTTCCTCATCTGTGAAATGACCTGGAGAAGGGAATGGCAAACTCTTCAACTGGTAGTGCCAAGAAAACCCCAAAGGGGTTACAAAGAATGAGACATACAAGAGTGGGCCATTATATATCTGGCAGTACCATCATCTGTAAAAATGCCATCTATTATATGTGAAATTTATTGTCCAAGATAGTTTGGATTGTGTATTTTATCCCCCACCCCACCCCTTGTTAATTTTCCTTTTGAACTGGTCTGTTTTAATGACATGAGTCATAACTGAGGACATTCACCCAGAAATCCTTTTTCTTCTTTTGTGTGTGTGTGTGTGTGTGTGTATGTGTGTGTGATGATTTTAACTTTTGAGTGGAATGTTATTTAAATGGTCACTTTGGGGTTTTATTTGTTTTCTGCTCTTCTGTGAAGAGCATGGTTCTGTTTTCCTTTTCAGATGCTTATTTTGAAATATTTTCTTGATCATTAAATATATTCTTTCTTTTCAGCCCATATTTTTAAATGTAAGGTATTTATGTCTACGTGACATAAATGTCTAGATTTTGTGTGTGGCAACAATTAATATCTGGATTCTTTACTTCTCTATTGGGGAATAGTTCTTGGTGAAGTGGAGTTATATTAATTCTCCCTCTATTTTGGATATAAACATATTATCAGTTATATTTGATTTTAAAATGTCTCCATTCTACTTCTTCTCTTTTATTTTCATTAAATTTTTTCATGAAAAAAAATTTTTAACAATCATTTATCTTTTATGATCAACTCCCCTCAGCCATACTTTTAAAGTACCTTGCCTTTTTCTTTTCTCTTTTTATGAATTGATCCTTTGTATTCAGATTGCATATGCATTTTGAGCTTTGTGTGGTAACTGCTTTCTGGTTTTCCCAGTAGTTCTTATCAAAATGGGTGTCCTTGGGGCGGCTAGGTGGCGCAGTGAATAGAGCACCAGCCCTGGAGTCAGGAGTACCTGAGTTCAAATCCAGCCTCAGACACTTAACACAAAAAACTAGCTATGTGACCTTGGGCAAGTCACTTAACCCCAACTGCCCTCCAAAAAAAAATGGGTGTCCTTTCATCACTAATTTTTGTTCTTGAATTTCTCAAACAGTGAGATATTGTTTTCAGTTGTTTCTTTCCTATTTGTTTTACTGATATACTTTTTTATCCAGTAAAAAAATAGAATTAATAATTTCTGCCGCTATAATACAGGAATGGTAATGCTATGTCTCCTTCATTTGAACTTTTTCTTATTATATACCTTCATATGTTAAATTTTTTATTCATCCAAATTCTTTTTGTTATTCTTCTTCTTGTTCTCTAAAGCCCCTCCCCTCAGCCCTCCTCAGGTATCTGATTGGCATAACAGTAAATCTGTACATTAATTTAAGTTCTGTTATCATTTTTACAATGTTGGCTAGCCCAACCAAAATCAATGTCTTTCCAATTATTTTGTCTCTCTCTAAAGAGTGTTTCATAATTACAAATCTTGTTTTATTTGTTGGTAGATTAATTCTTAGATATTTTATAATTATTCAGAATGTGATTTCTCTTATCTTCCTGGTTTTGATTAGTATTATATAGAAATATCATTGATTTTGATATATTTATTCTTCATTCTGCTACCTTGCTGAATCTATTATTTATATTAATGAAGTCTGGTTTTGGTTTGTTTTTTTTTTTAACTCATTCTCTATGGCTTTCTAAGTATGTTATCCTATTGATCACAAATAGTGATAAATTTGTTTCCTCATTGTTATTTATAGCTTTACTTCATTGTCTTATTTAAATGGATAGCTTTTGTAGGACTATTTCAAATAATAGTAAATGGTTATCAAATTTGCAAATGACACAAAACTAGGTAAAACAGCTAAGCAACTGGATTGCAAACATCGAAGTCCAAAAAAAATCTCAAAGAGCTAGACTGATAGGCTGGAGGTAATAAAAAGAAATTTAAAAGACAAATATAATGTCCTTCACTCTGGTTCAAAAAATCCACTTTATAAATTCAAGACAGAGGAGGGAAGAAATTCACATTTCATGAGTGTGTATGTGTGTGTATGTGAGAAAGCGTGCATGCACATGTGTTCACAACTCATTTAATGGAATTCAGGGTCAATATAAGTCAAAAGCAAAATGGAAGACAAAAAATAATTTGATTGTGTGCTACATTTAGAAAGGTAGAGTGTGTTGAACATTGGAAGTGATAGTCCTGACCTATTCTGTTCTAGTCTCAAGTATTATAGTCAGTTCTGACATGGACTCCTTGGCAATTTGGTGAAGCCAGGCTCTCTTCAGAATAGTTTCTGCCTTGTTTTGTTTTGTTTTGTTTTTGATAAACAAAACAACATGCATGGGATTACAAAGGAAATACACCATGCTGAAGTAGTTATGCAAAAAAAAAATGTTTAACTTCTCAGTCATCAGGTTAAGAATCACTTGGACTAGATGATCTTTAAGGTCCTCAGTAGTTTTAATAGTATATGATCCAATGTGAAGCCATAATTAAACTGCAAAAGTCTTAATTGAGAGAAATATTTTTGAGGTGAAAAAGTTTCTCTTTCCCCCCCCTCCACTTTTTGGCAACTAGAAAATTTCTTCAAGGGAAATTAGGAGAGTATTTTTTCTTATTGCAAATTATCAGTGCCTTTGGGCATAAATTATGACAAGAATTATAGAGAGTATGACAATATTAGAGAAGAGAAATTGGCACTGAAGCCCCAACCACAAGAGTGGCAAGGACTGTATATTAATGTTTCTTTATTTCTCAGTAAGAATCAAGTTGGGGGCAGAGCCAAGATGGCAGCATAGAAACAGGAAAACTCTGTGGTTCCTCCCATAATACCTATAAAATATGACTCTAAACAAATGTTAGAGCTACAGAACCCACAAAGTTAGAGAGAAACAAATCTTCCAATGAAGGCAGCCCAGCAGACTGGCAGGAAGTGTCCATTGCAGCATGCTGGGAGACGTGCCCAGCCTCACATAAGCCCATGGTTTTAGCCCCAGAGCAGCCCCAACCCGTAGCTACAGCGGACTTCAGAAGAGTGGATTACCAGCAGCCATGGCAGTTTCCAGAACAGTGGTTCTCAACCTGTGAGTCACAACCACTTTGGGGGTTGAACAACCCTTTCACAGGGGTAACAGGGGTCACCTAAACCATCAGAAAACATGGTTCCAATGGTCTTGGGAACCAAGACACCACTCCTCTATCCATCTCCAGGCGGGTCTACCCACATGCAGATACGCCCACATACCCTTTAAGTATTAAAGAGTTGCAGCATCAGGAAGGTTGAGAACCACTGTTCCAGAATATCAATTCATAGATGCCAAAGAAAAAGTGAGAGATCAGTGAAACTCTGTTGGAAATGGGGAGACAGAGTGCAGTCCAGCCTCTGCTGCTTCAAATCTCCTGGCCTGCAGATCATAGGGGGGGGGGGGGCAAGCGACCCATTCAGAGGGTAATTTCTCTTACTTTAACCTGCCTGGATCTAGATTGTGGTCTTGGGTAGTGGTCCTGAGGCACGTGACCAGGGAGCCAGAATTTGTGGGAGCTGTAGAGACAGTGCCCCCCTAATATCTCTGGCAGCTGTGAAAACCCCAGCAATTTGGGACAAAGCTCTCCTCTCTGGAAGCAGAGTTCTACTGTGGCAAAGAGTTCAAAAGTCAAGTAAGTGACTGGTAATTGAGAGTCAACAACCTGACTGAAGAAAATAACACGTTAAAAAATAGACTAACTCAAATGGCGAAAGAGGCCCAAAAAGCCAATGAGGAGAAGAATACCTTAGAAAGCTGAATTTGCCAGATGGAAAAAGAATTTCAAAAGCTCACTAAAGAGAATAATTGCTTCAGAATTAGATTGGAGCAAATAGAAGCTAATGACATTATGAGAAATCAAGTTACTATAAAACAGAGCCAAACAAATGAAAAATAGAAAGCAATGTGACATATCTCATTGGAAAAACCACTGACCAGGAAAATAGATCCAGGAGAGATAACTTGAAAATTATTGGACTCTCTGAAAGCCATGATCAAAAACAGAACCTAGAAATTATCCTTCAAGAAATTCTCAAGAAAAATTGACCTGATATTTTAGAACCAGAGGGCAAAATGGAAATGGAAAGAATTCACTGATCACCTCTTGAAAAAGATCCCAAAAAGAAAACTTCTAGGAATATTATAGCCAGGCTCTAGAGTTCCCAAATCAAGGAGAAAATATTAGAAGCAGCCAAGAAGAAGCAATTTTAATATTGTGAAAACACAATCAGGATAACGCAGGATCTAGCAGTTTCTACATTAAGGGATCAAGGGGCTTGGAATATGATATTCTGAAGGTCAAAGGAGCTAAGATTAAAATCAAGAATCACCTACCCAGCAAAACTGAGTATAATGTTTCAGGGGAAAATATGGTCATTCAGTGCGGTGGAGGACTTTCAAGCATTCTTGGTGAGAAAACCGGCGTTGAATAGAAACTTCGACATTCAAATACAAGAAGCAAGATAAGCATGAGAAGGTAAACAGGGAAAAGAAATCATAAGAAACTTATCAAAGTTGAACTATTTACATGCCTACATGGAAAAATGATCATTGTCACCTATGAATTTTTTCTCAGTATGAGGATAGTTTAAGGGAATATATATAGAGACATATATATTTATATACATATACATTTTATACAAATGTATAAAATTTATTTATTATATATGAATTACATAATTCATATACATTATATACAAATACATACATATTTTATATATGTCTATACAGGAGAGTATGTGTGCATATGAATACATGTGTGAGTGTGTGTGTATATATGTGTACAGTTACACATAAACAGAGGGTACCAGATCATTTGAATAG